>JAPYZK010002946.1:0-12919 GCA_030522785.1 Platygaster equestris | reverse complement strand
TGATAACAACGAAACAGCCTCGAAAAAATTTACAAGCACAAAGTGAAAAACATTATTCCGTCAGTGTTCACCAGAATGATTTATAACAATAATAGCACAAGCATTAGACGTTAAATATCTGCCAAAGTAATGCACGCCGATAAAAATCTAGTGTTTAAGCGAAACGAACATTTTATGTCACAGTCGTACACAGTTCCTTCTTCAACGTGCAAAAATTGCAACAAATGATCTCAATGAACAGAATTATTTTCGTCTTACACTTCATACTTTCTAAACAAATATGCTCAGTTTTGACTCTGTTGGTAGGTGGTAAAATATGGGACAAGCGCGGTAAAGAATTCGTAAGTTTGTCGACCATTCCGGAATTCGCGAAAGTTATTAATGATACGTTGCAACAAAATCGTGCGTTCGAAACGCATACGTTCAGTGGAAAAATATTCAATTTGATTTATTACGAGGTAATTAGAGTTTTTTCTGTAACTTCGGTTTCTGATGCAGTGCATTTTTCACTACGGCAATTTTCGGGATTTTTAAGGAAAAGAATATAGTCGAGTTCGTGAACAATGGGAAAAACGTCGTTGGAGTATGTGGAGAAATTTGGACGGTTTTATCGCATTACTTGAATTTTACGTGAGTCAAGATAATAATTTAATAATTTCTGTGACTGTTTTCATGTATAAAGTTTATTTTTGGAGATGAAATATTCTTATTCGAAATTATTTAAATTCAAATCGATGTTTGATCATCATTCGATGATGAAGTGACAAATGAGGATAAATGATCATGGTTTTTAATTCAACTTGAAATTTTTCGCATCAGATTAAAACCAATTGAATCAACCTCACGAAAATTCGGTGTAGTGAAATCAAACGGTACATTCGATGGGATATTAGGAGTCGTGCAAAAAAAAGGGGCGGAAATCATCCCGCGAACAGCTATTTTTTCCGATCGTTTGGCACCTATGGAATATACTATTCCTTTTTGGAAGATAAGGTGACCGAAAAATCACGTACACTCGATAATAATTGTACGAATTCGCTAGATGATGAATCCATCTGTTAATAGTTACCGTTTCCATATAAAACCGGAATGGAAACACGACGATTTGTGGATGTTCGACTTATTTTCGGCGAGAACGTGGTCTTACATAGTGATCATGTTTTTTGTCCTGAGTATTGCAGCGTACACTTCGCAAAAAATTACAAAGCAATTTGCCACTGACGATGAAAATTTTACCCTTCGAGATCATGTATTTTATTCTCTGGCCATTGCTTGTTCTCAAGGTATAAACATGTGTAATGAACATCTAAGGTTGAACATGTTATGAGTTTATAAAAAATACCTCGTAAGTCGCAGCGAAAGAGAATGAGATCGAATTCTCTCCCGTTTCGTACTAATTTATCTCTTTTCCGTTTTTAGACTTGGAAAAATATCAACAAATCATTCTATTAATCGATAGAATAAACTGTCAATGGGTTAGTAAATTTTTATGATGGAATCGATTCTTTCGATTTTTACCCATTCAATAAATGTTTTTTGCGAAAAAAAAACATTTAATCGCACAAAATTGAATGGGTAAAAATCGAAAAAATCAATTCCATCATGAAAATCATTCCTATAATTTTCAGTAATCATATTCAGTTATCATCCAAGTATGCTAATGTCGTAATTTGATCGAATATTCATAACTAAATAATTATGAATATTATACCTTTTTATGTAATTAACATGTTTCAATGACTATGTATGATTTATGGAGGTTAAGAAATAATTTGTCATTATTTTTTCAGTCGAAACATAATATATTTTGGTCAACAAATGAAAAAAAGTACGAAACGGAAAAGAACTGAGAACAATTCGATCTCATTCTCTCTTATCGCGACTTACAAGAGATTTGTGAACATTTTCAGGGTGTATACCAAGCGAATTGCACAGCCGATCTAAAATAATTTCAATTTGCATCGGACTATTTTTTTGGATGATCCTTATCGCTTACAGCGCCCATGCAATAACGCAAATGATGGATCGAACTCTAAAACCGCCTTTTACTAATTTGGAAAATCTTATGAATAGCACTAGATACGTTGTAGTGGCTTTCAATGGCTCTATGTATCACGATTTATTGCAGGTATTTGATTAGGATATTCTCCCTTCTAAACACTGATTCATAAGAAATATTGAAAAATCGTTATAAAATTCACGAATTCCTCGTAAAATTATCATTTTTAATTACGGGATCTTATTAAATTAGTATGAGAAAAATTTTCCTTTATAAGTTGACCATATTGAATCCTTATAAAAATTTGGAAATTCGTAAAGTTGAAAAAATTTTTTTTGAATTTCCCTAATTTGTATCAAGATTAAACGAAGCTATATTTTAAAGATTTCATTCCTTATAAAGACACCTTACAAAACGTAAAAGTTTTATGACGAATTAATTCATGAAATTTTGTAAGAATTTTCGAGATTTTTATGAAGATTTCATAGAATTTTGTGAAAATCAAAATAACTATATACACCAACATAAATTTACAGATCATGAAAACTTTACAGTAAAACCTCCAATGCTGTCCACTTTCCATCCTTGTCAGCCTCTCATATTGTCCACAGATTAACAACAGGGTTTAATAGGTCAGTATGAGATGAGGCAAAGACAGAGAGAGTGGACAGTATGAGAGGTTTTACTGTTCTTTCAATATTCAGTCACATCTTCCTATAGTTCTCGATCAATTTTCTAATGTAGAAAAAACTGGTATATTTTGTCACCGATGACTTAACAGGACATTTCTCGTGGAAAAAAGCCATTAGCAGTTGCCCATATAACATTCGAATAATCTTTTCCATTAATCTCAGAATTTGAGCGATTGGTATATCTGAAATGTTTCAGCACCAAATGAAGCATATTCCACGGATGCGAGGTCACATAAACTCGCGGGTATATTTCGCGCCAACCGCTGAACAAATGTACGCAAAAACATGCAGGGGCAATTTGGACACGCAATTCGCGTTGTTCGAAGCAGAAGATCGACACAGAGCTGTTAGTTCTCTTCATTGCAAACTCATTCCAGTTGGACAAAATTATTTCGAGACTTGGATTGCTTCAGGAATAGCAAGGGGAAATCAATATAAGCGATCTTTCGATATGGGGTAAATGTTGAAAGTTTCGAATGCATCTCCCTAGTGATTTTGGTTTTCATGAAACTTTTATAAAAATCACAAATTTTTGATGAGATTTCATTTTTTTATAATATTGATTTTACAAAACTTTTATAAAACTTGTAGTTTTTATAAAGCGATTTTATAAAACATTTTTTTAATGAAATTCCGAGATTTATAAACAAAATATTGTTATAAAGTTTTTATAAAATCACTTTATAAGAATGGCTTGTTTCATAAAAATGTTATGAAAGTTTCATATAATCGACCTTATAAAATGTTAATTTTTATATAAAAATTGCTCAATAATTGTAAAAGGTTTTTATAAAAACTAGAATCACTATGGCTACGTTATAAATTCAACATCAACAACAATCGATAATCATAATTCGAGACCATAATTCGACAGGTGTAGTTTTAGGTCGCTCTCGCTCAAGTTTTAGTACATGTGGCGCCACCTAGAGAGAGAGTGCGCCGGCACAATTCGTTAGGTTCCTATAAATGGAGAGTCTGGCTATCGGCCGTAACTGTCTGATTGGCTAGATTCAATGGAAATGGCGGCTCCGTCAATAGGAAGAAGCGATTGTACGTACGTGTCGAATGTATGTGTGCGTGCCGCCGCCATTATGGGTCGAGCGATCGACACGTACACACTAACACATTGCAGATAGCCAGACTCTAATTATAGGGACTCTACAATTCGTATTTCGCGGATTTACAAAATGGCGACTGCGCAAGCGCACTGAATAACAGCCAAAAAAATATTCTGTCGCGAAACTTTATATGATTCCCCTCAAATTTAAAACATTTTCTGAAAATCTCCGGATCCACTCGGAATCGAACAAAATTATGACACTTTCTCTCAACCCCCGTAAATATTTTTTTACCCAACATTTTTTGTCGTTTTCATGACGTTGAAGCGCTGTTCTCAGAAAAAGTCCGTCTCCAACTATCCAATACTGCTCGTTAGTCGTTGGAGCGCTGTTTCCGGCAATAATCCATATATCCAGTTATCCAGTATTTCGTACTGAAGTCGACGGAATTCGATTCACTAAACTTCACTATTCTTACTCCCGTCGCAAAATACGCGGAATCGGGACGCGTGTTTTCAACCGCCAAAAACGACTGTTACAGTGGCGGCGCGAGATTCGCACGTCTACCCCCCTCCCCCGCCCCTCTCAATGCAGACTGCATAGCTCGAGAATGAACGATAAACAATAGGTTCCCCATCAACCCCAACACTACATATCGACTAATTCCGATCTAAAACACTATAAAACCGGGAAAATAAGCCTCAAAAGGGATTTACTTCAAGTGTTGACAAAAAAAACCGGAGGGGAATAGGCAGAGCCACGGGGGAAATATACTAGCAATATAGAAAGAGTCGTAGAGGGGATTCCTATATTACAGCGGGCTGCCTGGCGGACTCTTTTAGTGTTGCGACCGTAGATCTGGCCCGGAATTTTCGCGCATGTACATTTGGCGGGGGTGCTCTATACGGCACCCCTCCCCCCCACACTAAAAGCACACACTAAAATTCGGAAAATGAGTAGCAAAATGGGTCAGTTCATGGGACACGCGATTAATTCGCAACACGGGCTAAAAACATCCGACACTGTCTGACACTGAAACGCCATGAGATTCTCACGAGAGCGGCATGACACGATGCGACGCGACGCGACTCGAGAATGCACAATAGCCACTTTCCATTCCAAAATGACACTATGCCCTGATCAATTTTGACCCACAGTACAATCACACCGAAGAAATGAGTATCAAAAGTTGATAATTCCGAGGTTGAACGACAAAACACGGCGCGAAACCGGCGAAACTCGCAGCACCGCGGCCTCAGACGCGGTCGAAAAACTGATTCGAGATTTATGCCGCATGCGCGGAGGCGCCGCGCAGCAGGTGTTCTCATTCTCATCAGAGCGGCATTTCCGCATTCATAAATTTTTTCACGCAAATCTTTCTCTTTCAAAAATAGTGTATTGTAACATTATAACACTACCTCGCTACTCTAGATTTCCTATAAATAGAGAGCCTGGCCATCTGCAATGTGTTAGTGTGTACGCGTCGATCGCTTGACCCAAAACGGCGGCGGCACACACACATACATTAGACACGTACGTAAAATCGCTTCTTCCTATGGGAGTCTCCATTTTTGGTCAAGCTTCGGATCCAGCCAATCAGAAAGCTGCACCCGATAGCCAAACTCTATTAGCAAAACAGTGAAAAAAACTGTAATCGTTCCGACAATTAATTACATATGGATAAAAATCTCCATACTTCGAATCTGGTACATTCTGGGGAGGAACGATTAAAACATGTCAATCAAATATATTCAAAACTGTATAATTGTCTAATAAATCATTTTACACAATCCACAGAATACTGAAATTAATCGAAGTGGGGATAGTGGACTGCTTGAAAGATCGCTGGCTCGATTGGAAAATAAACGAGAAAGAAGAACAACAATACGATTCAATCGACATAGATCAAGTGTACGCAATTTTTATAATCCCCATTATAGGAGCTGTAGCAGCATCCTTCATTTTCCTCGGTGAAAAAATTACATTTGCGTTGAAAAACTACCCCTTCAAATCATCGAAATCATTCAAATGTTGTCCGTTACGCAGAACAAAGTAATCATTACGATTAAAAATTATAAAAATGGCAAGAAACACGAATGGTTGATTCGTCGTTATATAAAAAATATTATGTACGCGGATCAGGTACTAAACTATTTTCAAAGTTTCGCGTTACAGCATTTTGGTTATTATATACGATTGCTCTATTGCATCGAGTGATATAAACTAAAAAATACTTTCTTCAATCTCAAGAAAATTGTACTTCGCATTGTCCTTAGTTCAAGTAGATAAAAATGTCACTCGTGCGATTTTAAAATCACTGCGAGCAAATAAAATCAACATACAAAATTACGCTCACTCTCATTTTTGAATTCGAGAATCCATCGAATTTCATTTCATAAACTCTATTCATACTTTCAGGCAAGACGTGTTTGCACTTTCATGTTTCAATAAGTTATTAAAATTTCGCTACTTTTTCAATTACCGAACTAAAATATCCGACGGTATTTTATCCACTTTACAATAAAATTACATATTTCTTTACTCGACTGTACATTGTTCGTTTGAATACTCGTGGTTACAAATTCGATATTACACTGACACTTTGGGACAGATCGACTTGGCCGCGCAGCACTTTTTGCTGCAACTTTTTCCCGAAAATTTGCGCCATCAACCTGTTACGCCGGATTTCCTGGTCCTTTTCTTTTTGCCTTCTCTTCGCTCGGACTTCGTTCAGCCTGAAATAACGCTGTCGCACTCGTTTCTTCGCATCTTCTTCGCTCACTTTCTTCTGTACGCTTTCTGCAATAAATAATCACGACAATATTTATTTACTGCTTATTAATTATTATCAATAACTAACAATGATTACTGTTTAGGACAATGAAGACATTTACTGGTTTTTGTGAGCGATTTGGGAGAAGTTGCAATGTTCGAGGTGCTGGACATGGCGAGTAATTGAACGCGTTTTTCCTTCCTCAACTGACGTAACTGGGAAATTTCAGATATGTATTGTCTACGGGTTTCGATGTTGCTGATGAAGGTGGGTTTATTCGAAGTCAAATAATCCTAAAAATAACAATAAATTTAATTCCAATTTTCGAATACACATTTTTTCAATTTTGTTTTTTTACAATTCTCGAAAAAATGCTAGTTTTCTCCACTGTTTCGCGTGAATAAAGTGACCGATTTTTAACCATACAAAGGATAAAAAAACTGCCATTTTATCGAATTATGTAAAAATAGTCATGCCACACATTGAAAAAGCGCGATTTTAATTACTCTCGTTGTGCTTGGAATAACCAACCTGACACTCAATGAAAAGCGGTCGCTTTTTCAACTCGTGGCATAACATACTATTCTATTCAAAAACAGACTAAATAAAAAAAATATATATTCACTCGAAGCGTCTCCTTCGCCTGCCCATCGCCCCCGCTCTTCTTCCCCCTCCCGGCGTCACACGAGCAAACCTCTTCCCTCCCTTTGCAGATACTCGTTTCCGAATTCTTCTTGACCTCCAAATTTTCCTGCTTCGAAAACCTCCTTTCCCGACTCGTCTCCTTACTTCTGGTGAACGACAACTCGTAAGCCACGGCCTTCGGATGACTCGCCGCAACGCAATTGCACTTTCTCCCCCTCTGAAAGGCGACACCACAATCTCTGCAACACTGATAACTCCTCTTCTCCTTCTCCCTCTCCTCATTGCTCTCCCAATTACAATTCTTCGAAGAACTCTGCCGGACGTCTCTGGAAAAACAGTCCCAAGAATTCCGACGTCGATGTCTCCGATCCACCTCATGGTCCGCGCAGTCGCACAATTTCGAATTCCGCAGTTCCAAACTCTGCTCGTTGCCCCCACAAAGCTCGCAACCTTTGACCTTGGGGGGCCATTTTTCCCCGTCCACTTTCAGTTTGTTCGAGTTCAAGTGGTTCTTCGTCTCTTTCTTGTTGTCCCAAGGAGGCAGAACCGACTGGGAAATTATGGGTCTTTCATCCACGTACCCGGAGCATTCCGGGGACTTGCCCTCAAGATTTCGGGTCTTGGAGTAATGGAGGTGGATTCTGGAATGCCGGTGGTAAGTTCGTTGGTAAGACTGTTCGACTTGGTGTTTGCAGTTTCGGTGGCATCCGCACGAGTGCTGAAAATGCGGACTCCTTTGGGGCGACCTCGAAGAGGACGAAGACCTTCGAGGGGAGGTCTGAACGTGGATGTTTGCGGATTTCGCGCGGAAGCGCGAAGCCGCGACTATTTCCGCGCCACTCTTCGAATGAGATTCCTCGACTTTGGTTCCGGTTTGGGTGTAGCTGTTGCGTTTCTTTATAGGTCTTGTGGTCTTTGGGCTCGAGGCCCTGTTGTAGGAGGCCAGATTGCAGTGGGAGGACCAATGCTTGGTGATGGGAAAGTTTGGAGTTTCCGTGGTTTCTCTGGTGAGGTAAATTTTTGGTTAGTACTAGAGTACGTTAAAATATGCACAAATGATTCACCTTTCTGTTCTTCGTGAATCTCCGTTCTCACTGTGCACTCGAGTGTGGACTGTTGTGGACTCTGTTTTGTATGACTGTCTTGACTTCCTGGGGGATGATTTGGATCTCTCTAATTTTTTGGGCTGCTCTAATCGGCTGTGAAGAAATGAAGAAATGTATTCCCTGACCACGAAAATATACATTTTCCTCTTTAAGAACATTCCTGATTACTCCGTCGGTAAGGTACGGATTTACATCGTTTTTTATTTTCAATTCATTTTGAGAGCATGATTTTTTACTAAAATCATGAATACATTAATTACATGTAACTACATATGACTACATTAATTAGAAAAAAACGATGCAGATCCTTACCTTATCAACGGAGTAATCAGGAATGTTCTTAACTAGAATCTCTATTGCGCGTTTATTTACTTGTTATGTACTAACTTTACAATGTAAATTGCATAATTTGTACTACAAAAAAATTCCAATTCCATGGAATTACAATTTTATATGTCATATAAACACAATGAAAAATGTCGAAAAACATCTCTTGCAGTAAAACATTATCAGCACTACCATCTTCTGTCAAATTCAAATTTTCTCCCACTATCGTTTCAAACCTCTGCGGCAACTTAAGATTTTGAAACTTCCCGCCACTAAATTGTCACTTTGAATCGAAGCAACTTCAAGTGTTTACAAGCTTGAAGATAGCAATCAAAATGGCGGCCCCCATGATGTCATCTCCTTTTTCTATTTAGGATTATCAAAATGTAATTCAAAAATGTAATGCTCGTAAAAAGACGAATATTTTATAAGAATTCAATTGATTCTTACAAGAATCAAAATTACTAGGTCTGGTAATGACCCCCTACCCTCACCTCTTGAGACTCGACAAATGGTCTATCACATCATTGATCCAGACCAGCTGATTTTTCCTCTCCATCTCGGCGTAACTAACCAACTTCAGATCCACCGAGTCCGTGTTGCTACACCTCCTCGCCTCATACTGACCCTCTGCCACCCCCACAGGCAAATTCCACTCCGTCCTCTCGTCGAACCCAACAGGACTCCCTCTCCCGTTCGCCATGTTTCCCATCGCGACCCTGTTCTCATCCGAAGGCGTGCTGTTCGTCAACAAGTGCCCCCTACATTTCTTCTTCAAACAGAAATCGCTCTTGCTTCTCTGCGGCAGAAAACATTCCGAGCTCTCGCTCTTGTTGACTTCCGAGGGGCTGTTGCTGCTGTTTCTGCAGTGATCGCTCCGCAGTCCCATTCTCGCTTTCCTCCCGTCCATTTCCGTCCTGTCTGTGTTCCTATCAAACTTGTCACTGCTGCTTTCCAGATTGATTATCTCCTTCACCGCCCTCGCTTCGCTCTCGTTCGACTTTTTGGCCGCCGTTTTTTTCCTCTGCGGTTTCCAGTCGTCCGAGGAGTCCGTGGTGTTCGGCTTTTTCGTCAGAGCATTGATGATCTCGGCTCGGTAGACTTTTTTCCTCGCGTCGTCCGGGTTCCAGGGCACGTTTTCCTCGAGGTGGCGTTCGATTTTATCGTCGGTGTACTTGGCGGAGACGAGGCGTTTGACGACGTGGTGGATGAGGCGCTTCTTGACTTGCTTGTCGCACTTGTTGGCGTCGACGAGGCTTTTGAGGATGCTGACGCTGCGCTCGAGGTCGCGGACGAGACTGTCAGAGTCGCCCCAGAGCTTCTCGTCGATGCTGGAACTGGTGTTGGGCATCGTGGAGTTGGAGCGGACCGTGTTCATGGAGGACGAGCGGCTCGGGAGGTCGCTCGGGACGGTTTCGTAGATGTGCCCGGGGAAGTACTCGAAACTGTTGGCTCTGCCTGTGGAATTAGAAAATTAAAATTAGTAAGTTTTGAGTTTAATTTTTCTACATTTTTTAATACAAAAATTGTTCATTAATTTATAAGGTTCCAAATTTTCTTCGATTTTATAGTTTCAAAACTTTTCTTGGTTTTGGATTTTCAATTGATTTCAAAATCTCCAAAAATGTTTTTATATTTTGAAGTTTTATGAATTTTCTCCATTTTCACACAAAACAACAGATATGTCGGAAAAATTACCAGTCACATTCTCCACGTCGTCCGGATGAGGCGTTGACGCCGTGGACTCGTACATCGTCGTCGTCGAGCTGCTCCTGTTCCCAAACTCCCTCTTCTTCTCCCCCTTCGTATTTCCCCCACTCTTAGAATTTTTCAAAATTGAGTGCAACGACTTCTGCCCCAAACTGCTTCCCCTCTTTGGCAAAGGCGGTTTTTCCTCGCTCGAAACCTCGACCTGCACCCCAACAGATTCTCGGGAACAAGAAATCATACTCGTCTGAATAACTTTATCGCACGTGACTTTCTTATTCACGACCGTCGCGATGGACGACGAAGAATGGGAATCCATTTTCGCCTTCGGCGGTACCCTGACTTTTTCCTTGGCGCAAAGATTCAGATCGCTCTGGCTCCTCTTCTGGAAAAGCTCTTCCCCTGCGTGTGGCAAGAGGTTCATTGAAGAACTTTTCTTCAGTTCCCCAGGTTCCCCTGGTCGAGTTTTTCGGATTTTTTCTGTCGGGTATTTCACGGCAGAACTACAAGGCACTTTGAAAACTCCTGATTTGGTGGCTTCTTCTTCTTTCGAGGTCTCTGGTTTTTCTTCAATCTTGTTGAACATCCCTGGGGAATGAGTTTTCACTATGGGGGTGATTTCTACTTCGCTTTCGGATCCAGAAATGTTTCCTGCAAAAAGTGATCACTATGAAAACAATGCAGATGATTATACTAAAATAAATATCGATATTTATAACGATTTTTAATCAACTACTTAGATAAAACTTTCATGTTGACTAAATAATTAAAATCAACATGGATGTTATAAAATTTACCAGACTTTAAAACATATTTCAAATAAAAAATCTAATAATTTGAAATTCTTTATCAACGCTCTTAATATCTAATAGACAGATGTTACAATTAAATTCTTGAAAACTGTCTATCCACCTGGAAGAGGTGTGGAATTTGCATCCGGTCGCATGAGGGATCTCGTACTGGCGTTCGCAGGCCCCGAGGGAGCAGGTTCGGTGCTGCACTCTGGGTCCAGCCTCAAAGCGGCAGAACGTCCTCTGGCCAAGGCCATTCGTTCGATGGTACTCAATTTGCAATCAGTCTGTTTATTAAAAGTTGTGGTGTTGAAATATCCAACGTCCGCTCCGCTGTCCCATTCCAGGGGCCGGTGGGACGTGGTGCTCAAGGTCGGGGAGAGGGATTTTTTTTCCAGATCGAAGGTCTGGGTTCTTTCCTCGAGGTTGGCGTTCCTGGAGTTCGAAGGAGTAGAAGTTTCAACGTTGAGGCATTGGCCGTTGAGGTTGGGTCGAACCCAGCGACGACGCTCTTTTCTGTCAACGTAAGATTTGAGGCTGCAATTGTGGTCCAGGATGTCAAGTTTTTCATCGGTGGAGACAGGTTTTGATGGGATCACGTGGTTGTAGTCCAGGGATGTGCTTGTGGCAGGGAGGGAGAAGTACTGTTCGAGGTTAGAGTTGCGGTATTTGCGGTAATATTCCATGACCTGAAAAAATGGGATGATGACAGAAATGAGAAAAAAAAAATTATCTGCATTTTGAGGTTGTCAAATTTTAGACAATTGAAATGTTTTTGCTGTTCCAAGTTTTTTTTTTTTTCAGTGTAACAAGGTACATTTTGTACTACCTGGGTCGAGAGCGCCCTATTTACGTTTCCTAGAGTGGTTTTTGGCTGTGTTTCCTGGTGCACAGCCTCGAACGAACTCCATGGTTTTTGGCTGGAATTTTCGACGCTGTGTTTGGGGCATTCCTCCGACAACTCCAGGACTCTCAGTCGGTCCTCACAACTTATATCTGAATCGTATTCCATGGCCATTAATTAATGGCTCACATTTTTGGTGCGATTTTTTGTAATTCAGCTTTGTTGGAGATTTTGCCAGAAGTCCGAAATTGATCGGCAAAATGGCATACATGCCCAAAGATGAAATTAGACCTGGAACAATTTTCAAAATTTTAATTAAAAAAAAAATTTGTATCAGTAGAATTTTGTTATTTTTGAGTAACACGTTTTAAAGCACAAAAAAATTAGAAACAACAAATTTGGTCATCCAAATTCAGAAATTCTGGAATTTATGATATTAAATGTTTATTATTAACTAAGAGTATTCATGGTTTTGGAATATGCAATTTTTGATGGTTGAATTCAAAATTTTTACAATTTGAAACATCAATTGAGAAAATTTAAAATTAACATTTTTTTATGATAAACATGATCAAAAAACATGAAATTGGAATCGAATAGTTTTTTCATTTCATCTAAAAAATGTACGATAAATTAGAAACACCGTTACAGATTTCCAAAACTTTTGTCGTCTGAAAAAATCAACAACAAACCCGAAATTCCTAAATCCCAAGCAAAAATTCACCAAAACTGGTGGGAACTAAGATGTTTCACTCTCACTTTTTTCGGGAATTCGAGATTTTATGGCTTCTCAGGGAAAGGAGGGAAAGCGTCAGTGTTTGTTGTTATCAAAACGTCATGCAGGTTAAGACGCTATGTTGTTGACAGGTCATACGCAGCAATTGCAGCGCGATTATAGCACTTTCAACCTTGAGTTTTTTCTACTGCCGATAAAGAGCTCGGTACATGGAAAAAAGCATCGCAAACAAACGAATGTT
>JAPYZK010002945.1:0-16929 GCA_030522785.1 Platygaster equestris | reverse complement strand
AATTTGCGAAATTTCCAGAACTCTAAAAAAGTCCAAACTTGATAAATTATCAATTTTAAAGTTCTGGAATTCCAAAGTTTTTCAACATTTTGAAAAAATACAAAATTCCAACATATTTCAAAAACTTGTAGAATTTCCGAAACTTCCAAAACTTCAGAACTCCACAATTCTTCGAAAATTGAAAATTCCAAAGCTTAAGTTCCAAAACTTCATTATTTCGAAATTCCAAAAACTTCGAAATTTCTAGACTTCAACACTTCAAAACACATACGAACTTCAGAAATTGCATGATTTCTGGAACATATTTCAAAACCTTTAGATTTCCAGAATTGTAAGAAAGTCGAAACCTTATAAATTGTCAATCTTAAAATTTTGAAATTTCAAAGTTTTTTAACATTTCCAAAAAATTCAAAATTCGACCGTATTTCAAAAATTTGTAAAATTTCCGAAACTTTCAGAACTTCAGATCTCCACAATTCTTCGAAAATTGAAAATTCCAAAGCTTTATAAATTCCAAAACTTCATTATTTTGAAATTCCAAAAACTTCTAAATTTCTAGACTTCAAAACTTCAATACACGCACGAACTTCAAAAATGATATAATTTCCAGAACTTATTTCAAAACCTTTCAATTTCCAGAACTTAAAAATGTCAAAACTTGATAATTTTCAATCTTAAAAATTCTGAAATTTCAAATTTTTTGAACATCCTCTAAAAAATGAAATTCGAACATTTCGAAAACTTGTGAAATTCCCAAAACTTCCAAAACTGCACAACTTCATAATTCTTCGAAAATTAAAAATTCCAAAGCTTTATAAGTTCCAAAACGTCATCATTTCGAAATTTCAAAGTTCTACAATTTCCAAAACTGCGAAATTTCTGGATTTCGGAACTTTAAAATACGCACGAACTTCAAAAATTGCATAATTTCCAGAACTGATTCCAAAATCTTCAGTTTTGGCCTTCAAAAATGTCAGAACTCAATAATTTCCAATCTTGAAAATTCTAGAACTTCTATACTCCAATATTTGCAGGACTCATAATATTTCCGAAACGTCAAAATTCTAATTTATTATCAATAACAACATCATAAATAAATTTTTGTGAAAATGAAATTTTAGGATTGTTGAGAAATTGTTTTAAATGTTATTAAAAACACCAAATTTATATTATTAATCTTCATCAGCTAAAAATTGTTGCTGAAAATGGCCCATTATCGCGCACAATCTGCTTTTCCGCTGAAAGTAATGTACTTCTAATATGGAGATGGGAGAACTTTTCATTCGGCTGTATATTTTTTATATTTTATTACAGAATCTTATTTTCCCTTGAGGCGCTAGGAACTTACGTACAATTAAAAAGCAAATTTGCTTTTAAGAACCAATCGAGCTCCAAGGTTTATTGCTTTTTCCGTGAAAAAACCTTTTCAGGAACTTCAATCTCGTAGTAAGCGCGAGGTAAAATAATTAATCGCACATTTCGCGGCGAAAATCGTTTATTAGTGAGTTTCAGCTGTTTTTACGGATTTTTATGAATATTATGCTCGTAAAGACAGCACATTTTCAAATCGTATTAAAATATAATGCGAAAAATCGAATTATTAATCATGCGATTATTATTATAATCAAACCGATGTAAGTTTTGATAACCCGTAAAAACGTTTTTTTGAGTTTGCGAAACGGAATTAATTTCTGCTCAAAAGTGAGGAAAAAGCTCGTTTTCTGTAATATGACATAAAGAATTTCTCGGATTCCAAGTGCTGCTTGTACGTTGAGCTGAATATATTTCTTCAAGTTAAATTTGAGCAATTACGAGACGAAAATTGTTCAGAAGTACACTGGCATTCGGAATCAGCATGCTTAAAGTGCCGTGATAATATATCACACGAAAGTTCTACAGTTCGACAATGATAACCTCATACACCTGCTGCATAAACTAGGCGCTGTGAGTTTCACACCCTTCGTTGTTTGATCTGGGATATTTCAAACGTAGGGGCTGTGGTATCTCACTTGAAAACTTGGAGTATAAAATGTCTTCAATAGCAGTAAAATAAATCGAAAAAAGTCCTGTCTAGTGAAATATTACCGTAGCAGAGTGCTTTATTTATCTTGGAATTTCGTAGTAATACATTGAAATTTTCAATTTGTTTTACACGCGTAGGGGGAAAAAAATTATTCGAGAATTGTGAATGATGTTACAGAACTTGCGGAGGAATTTTGGAAAATTTCATGAGTTTTTATACAGTTTTTGGAGATTCATGAGAATATTTTGAAAGACTGATGGATTTTTGTAGATTTATAGAATTTTTTGAAGATTTTTGAGAGTGTTACAAAAATGTGGGATTTGAGAGAATTTATGGCAATACTCACGAATATGTGAAGAAAATTAAAAATTCATGTAATGTTCGTATGGAATATGCATGCACTTCAGAAAATTTTGGAAGATTTGGAGAATGATGAGAATTTTGACGAATATTTTGAAATTTCTGTGTATTTTTCAGAGTTTTTGAAACTTTGCATGAAGTTTCGCGTATTGTTATATTTTCGAAATTTAATAGAGATTTTACGAAAATTTTAAAAATATGGAAATGGACAATAATTGGGATTTATTTCGTCTGTTTAAGGATTTTGATGAATTTTCATCAATTTTGTGGAGGCTTTTGATTTTTTTTTTTAATTCCAAGAAATTTTCGAGCAATGTGAGAGTTTCCGAAAAAATTTTGGAACTAATGTATATTTGCACGAATGTGAAAAGTTTTAGAGAGCATTAGTGATTCAAAAACTGGGATTATCGATTAAACTGACTATAATTTTGGGGATTTTCGGAATAATTACGATCTTGGCTGCAAACTTCACAATTTTTCAAAACTAACATTTCTTCAAACCTTCGAGCACTGGAAAATTTTTATAAATTTCGAGACTTGATGAAAATTTTTAATAGTTCTAAGAACTTTTGAAAATTCCCGTAAATTTTGGAAGATTGTTCATTTTTCGGAATTTCTCAAAACTTTCAAAAAATCATGAAACTCAGAAATTAATCAAATCATTTAAGGATCGTCTACATGCAGTTACGATTGCACAATTTCCAAATTGTGAGTGAAATTCCAATTTAAAAAATTTGATGGTCCTAGAATCCATTAAAATTTCCAAGCATTTTTGAAATCACTCAAAAATTTGTAAGCACAACGGACAATTTTCAAGAAATCCCATAAACAAATTACTCATGAACAAAAGCGTATGTTCTGCTTTTACAACCAATTTTTACTTCATTCTTCAGCCAGTGCCCGAAAAAATTCTTCAACGACTAATTTCAGATACGTGTCAAATCATTCCAATTTCCATTTCCAAAAGAATAAAAATATACTCCAAAAGTTAGACGTTATTAATCCAAACTAAACATTGTAAAATAAACTGACAATTGAAGTTAGGAACCACAATGGTGGACGAGCATACTCAAAATATACAGAGTCATCCCTTATGATAGCGAAACCACTCGCTGCCAGCTTCTCACCTTTAAACCTAAGCGCTTTGCTCGAATGCCGGAAATTTGAGAAATTTCAAAGACCGAGGCGGCAAGAATCGGACCCCCGCAAACCGACGCACTCATTTGGGAGAATATAACGCGGGATGGGGAAGCCGGACGTTATGTTCTTGCACACGTGCACGCGCATAATTGACCAAGAGTGGAACCACTGGGGAATTGCTACTTATTCATAAATAGCCGCGTTCGTGCTTAAACTTCAATTTCCTTCGTTGTCGTGGCAGTTTACAAGTTTTCCTCCGAGCCAACTATTTACCTTCTCTCATCCATGAAAAAAGCTCCATGTTCAGCGAAGTTCACTATTCCCGATAATCCCGAGCTTTCCTTTTTGTGATAATCATCGTACTGATCTGGTTTTTTTTTTCATCTTGACGTGATCTCTAATTGATGATACGAATCATGATGATGATTTGCATATTACAACCTTTTATTACATTCTAAGACTTTGTAAGTGATAGTAATTCTGTCCCTGCGTAGTACATGCAAAAATTTATTGGTCAGACAACCGAATTTAGGGATTAGAGAACTTATAAAAATATATGAGCTGCGAAAAATTGATTTTTTAACGGTGAATCTAATAGTCATCCATGTAGGGTGCCCAGATCGGGGGAAGCGAAGAGCGATCCCTGTGGGGTGCCCAGACCGGGGGAACCAAAAACCAGGACATGGTCCTTACCCCCCCCCCCCCCCCCATATATTATTCATAAAATATTCATTTATTGATGTAATAATATCATATGTTTATTATCATTTATACTATACACGTTTATACCATTACATATATATATTATGATATTAAATATCATAATACATATAAAATAGTATAAACGAATATGATAATAAACATATGATATTATTTATAAAATATTCATTCATTGATGTATCAATATCATATGTTTATTATCATATACGTTTATACTATTATATATATATTATGATATTCAATATCATAATGATGTATCTCAATAAAATTCAAATTCGAAAATGTTTTGAAATTTGTACAAAATATTCAAGGCTACTACAATTTTCGAATTTCAAAATATCGATGGATTTACGAATTTTTTGGAATTGTTCAAATTTTATGTTTTTTTTGAATGATCAAAATTTTCGGGATTCCAGGACTGATCAAAATTTCAAGAATTTAAAAAATTTTCAAAATCTTAAAAATTCTCATAGAGCTCCAAATTTTCAGAATTCCTGAAATTTTTTAATATTTTGAAGATTTTGAAATTTCTCCACGTTCTTGAAATTTTCGAGATTCCAGAATAGTCAAAATATTTGGAATTCTCTAAGCTTCCAAAATTTGAGAATTTTGAAAGGAATTGCAAACTCTCACGTTTTTCAGACATTTCGAAATAACCTGTATTGTAAAAATTCTCAAAATGATTGAAATCATGGAAATCTGGAAAATGTTTGAACTTTCCGTGAATTTTGAAATACCGAAAATTTTCAAAAATCTCACAATTTACGAAATCCCTGAAACTTTATAAATTTCACAGTAATCAAAACATTTGAAATTCCAGGATAAGAAAAATATTTGAAATTCTCGAAACTTTAAAAATTTTTAACATTTTCACAATCTTCAAAGTCATTCAATTTCTCAAAATCGTGGAAATCCTAGAAATTTCCAAACTTTTCGTAAATTCAAAAATCCTTAAATTCATAAAATTTTCGAAATTTAACGATAATCAAAATAATTCAAATTCCAGAATGATGAAAATATTTCAAATTCTCGAAACTTCGAAAACTCTTAAAATGTCCATAATTTTCGAAATTATGAAATTTCTCTAAATCGTCGAAATTCTAAAAACTTTTAAACTTTTAAAACTTTCTCAAATTTATAATACAGATCCCAAGTTCCACTTGAAAAAAAATTAGATATTCATGTAAAATTGTTCATTTCTATCTGAAATCGATCAAAAATACGGACATTCCTCGAAAAATACAGAAACCAGGACAGCGCACGTGAAATACGGACATGTTCGTATAAATACGGACGTCTGGACACCCTACATCCATGTATCTTCTGTCATCCATGAATCTCATAGTCATCCTGTACCTTTCAGAACATGGCTTTCCCTAGAATAGTCAAATATAGAATTTCCACCCGTGCCCCATCCTACGTAGTAATGATAACCACCTCGGAAAAAGTTTCAGTTTGTACGTAAAGTTTTCCCGAAGACGGTAATGTCTGGAAAACGTTTCCATGTACATACTCGCGGTCGTTAGGCGATGCGATAGTTCTTACCTTTTTACCTTCAGCGGATTCGTTTACCTTCGTGTCTTATTCGCGTTTCAGTTGGTTACACGAATCGCGATAATACTTTATTCATGCATGACGAATGCGCGAGTAACTGGCCCCATCACAGGAAGCTTAATTTAATGGAGGCCGGACGTCCAAATTCAGTTCCTACTCGAATTCTGTACGTTTTTATTTGTTTGACTTTACTTCATTTTTCATGATATGAATCGTCATGAGAATCATATTTAGGGTTTCTGGAGATCATCGAAAGAACATCAAAAGTCTGAACATTTTCGAGAGTCATCGTACATTTTCGTTGATTCGGACTAATTTTCGAAAATGTTACAAAAATCTCCTGGAAACTTTTTTTTCTCGAAAAATGAGATTCCGTGAGGTCCTGATCATTGCACTTGAGGGTTGAAATTCAAATTGGTCAAATGAGGGACATTTGCCTTAGCTCATTTCCGTGAATAGCGCGATTTCAGTCGGGTCAGGCATCATCCGCTGATGCACAACGCACAAAGGCGAGCCCTCTCGTTATTGTATCGCCGTGTGTTTCTATAATGCTAATGCAGATTCGGACTGCTTTGCTAACGATATTACAAATGCTACTCTCTAATCGATGTAATTCAAGTCCGATTCCAGGGCTTTCATACGTGCCCGCTCGAATTCCTTGGGCGTCGTTATTGGGAACGTTATGACTGTTTCCGCAACGAGCCATTGTTATCAGTTTCGCGAGTTTTTGGGCGAAATGAGATTATAGCTGGTTTATTGGCGTGCGTTATTACGGGAATGTGGGTTTACTGCGAAAGGGGAGAAATGCGAGGAAAAGTAGAAGAGTATCAGGAAACGGCGATTTATTTATACGTTTATTTTTTGTATGTTGATGGATGAGAGTTGAAAATGGAAAGTGTCGGGCTTTTTGAAATCGATTCGTCCACTCTTTACGAAAAAATTAGCGTCTAATCGTCAAATTCGGAGGTGGGCTTAGCATATAAAAATTGGATTTTGTGTAGGTTGTTCTGAATATCGCTTATGAGACTTTGAAAATCGACTATACAGGTTTTAGAAAATTGATTCATTTTATAGATATTACAGTGGACGGGAAGTTTTGTAGCTTAGGTTACCAATAGACGATCCCCAAAAGGATTTTGCAAGATCAGGTCTAGTTTGGGGGTTTTTGATTTTTTTAATTGTAAAAATTGTATTATTGTATAATCCACAATTTTTACCCGACATTCATGATTCGAAAATTATTTTGTGGGTTTTAAGGGTCAAGGAATCCAAGGCGGAACTTATTTTTGCGAAAAAAGTAGTATTTTAATGTGTCAGTGTTGAATAAATTTAATCCGCTTATCTTGAGAAAGGAATTCGAACCCACTTCGCAGGGGGTACTTATGTTTGGATCGCATTTCTTGAGACGCAAAAAAAAAGGGGAGGCATTCCTTCTCCAAGATAAGCCAGATTATAATTCACTGAAAATCGAATCATGTCAATACTATTTTTTTACAAAAATAAGTTGTAAATCTGATTCCTCGACGCTGAAAACCTACAAAATGATTTTTGAATAATGGAAATCGGGTAAGAGTTGTGGATTTTGGGATACACGAATTTTCAAAATTGATAATAATAATAACTCGAAAATTCAACCTGATCTGGCGAAACCCTTTTGGGGATCGTCTAATAGTAATCAAAGCTACAAGTTTCTGCTGAAAATTCCTGTCCATTTTTTCCAAAGTGAAATTTTGTCCATCTGCGTATTCGTACATCTATTCACTCTTAATGCTTAATTACATCAACACTATTGTCATTTAAACAATCATATAATACTCATTCATGTAAGCATGAAATCGTTATTTCGCCTATCTTTGACATAACTGCAGCGTTTACCTTAATTTCCTCGTTGCGCTAATCAGAGGACTCCGTTATCTGCGGAACGTCCTTTGTATTTGCGGTGCGATTTAATGTGCTTTGGCTATGCGGTGACACGCGTCGGCGTGTGCGATAGATTAAATAACGAACGCAAACACATTCGGGGCTTTCGTTGAGCTGACAAAAAATAATGGTAAAAAAAACTTCCTTTTGGGACGTTTTCCCGTGCAAATACCAACGTCAAGCGCATTTTTCGCAATTTCCTTCTCGGGAAAAAACGATGGCTATGAAGAAAATTTCGAGGACGTTTGAATGTTGAATTTGGCTCCGTTTTATCTTCGTGCCTCCGGGTCGAGGATGAGGAGAAATTTTAATTAACGTCCTTCTGTGTCTGTAAATATCTGGGGATAAAGGTCACGGGGCGGGGATTCGGGATGGAAAAATTTGACTTGTCCAACTTGCTTGCGTAGAAAAACAAAGTTGGATAGTTGAAATTGAGAATGTTTTCCAACTTTGGAGTTAGGATTATTTTTTGTCTAATTATTATGAAAGTTTCGCTCATTTTTTCTTACGAAGGGCAAGGGAAATACTTGTCACGAAAATGCTTTTACTTCCGAATTTTTGTTGTCATTTATTGTTTTGGGCGTTATTTCAATGGAAATTTATTCTTACACCCCTGAATTTCTCGTGTTGTTAGGACTTTTGAAGTTTGAAGTGTTGAAATTTACATTTTCTGTGATTAAAATTTTTTTATTGAAAAGCGTCTGTTAAAAATTTCTGAAATTTATAAATCGGTCCGATGAAAACTAGTCAAAAAATTCGAATGTGATACGAACTCAAGTGTTCATGAAGTCACAAATCTCGAAATAAAATTCGTAATGAAACTATCCAAGAGCCGAGCTCATTGGATTTTCAGTCAGGTCAGGGGAATAAACCAAAATCTGGTCAGACCATTAAGACACTCCAGCCTCCCACAATCGCCGACGAAATATGGATAGTGCAGTTTTATGTCATAAATATATCACGCTGGAAACGCGGAGAAGGAAAATGCGCGAATTAGCGAGGACGGAAGTGGGAAACCGGAAATACGAGGACACATACTCGAGCCCGAGTTCCCAGCACGTTTGACAAAAAAAGGGAGAAAGAGAAAGGGAAGGAAAATTACACGGCAGGGGATCCAAATCGAACACGGAAAGTCTTTCAAAAGCTCTTCAATATTTCACGAAGTTTTGCGAGACTAACTGCGACTCAACTTCACGCCTTTTTACTCTGTTACTCGGTTTTTTATTTTTTTTTATTTTTACGGAATTTTCGATACTTCGGAAATTCGTTACTCTGGAAAGTTTGTTTAGAGAGAATACTGTATTGGAGGAATGTTAAGTATTATTGGAGATGGTGGAAAAATCTTTGGTAAAGCGTGAACAAACTCTGGGCGAGGGGCGATTCAGTCTCCGATAAATGGGAGTCATGGGAGTCGACTCCCATATGACTCCCAATTTGGGAGGCATGATTACCAAGTTGGGAGTCATGATTTCTAACGATGTCAAACTTTGGAGGTGCCAAAACTCAATTACCTGTAATCTATTATATTCTCGAAAACTTCGAAGTTCTTGGACATTCTCGAAAAATTCGAAATTCGAACATTCTTGAAACTTACAAAATTTCCGAAACTTTTCCAACTTCAGTACTTTGGAATTCCTCGAAACTTCTCAATTCCATAAAATTCCGAATTTTCCAAAGCTCTTGAAGTTCCGAAATTTTGAGAATTTCAAAACTTCACAACTTCGGAACTTCAAAATTTTGGAAGGGCAAAAATTTTGGAATTCTTTTGCTTAAAAACTTAAAAATACTCAAAATTATGCGGAATTCCCAGAACTTCAGAAATGACGAAACTTGGTAATTTTTCAACTTTGAAATTCTTCAAAACTTCCAAGTTTTTGGAAATTCTCGGAAACTTCAAAATTCCGACGTTTAAAAACCTTCTACTGTTTCGAAAATTCTAGGCTTCATGAATTCAAAATATTCGAGCACTAAAAAACTTGCGGAATTTCCAGAACTGTGAAGAAGTCGAAACATAATAAATTATTAATCTTAAAATTCTGGAATTTCAAAGTTTTTTAACATAAACAAAAAATTCAAAATTCGACCATATTTCAAAAACTTGTCAAATTTCCGGAACTTCCAAAACTTCAGAACTCCACAATTCTTCGAAAATCAAAAATTCCAAAGCTTTATAAGTTCCAAAACTTGATTATTTCGAAATTCCCAAAACTTCGAAATTTCTGGACTTCAAAACTTCAAAATACGTACGAAATTCAAAAACTGCATAATTTCCAGAACTTATTTCAAAACCTTATAATTTCCAGAAGTCCAGAACTGTGAAAATGTCAAAACTTGATAATTTTCAATCTTAAAAATTCTGTAATTTCAAAGTTTTTTAACATTCTTAAAAAATTCAAAATTCCAACATATTTCAAAAACTTGTAAAATTTCTGAACCTTCAAAAACTTCAGAACTCCACAATTCTTCGAAAATTAAAAATCCAAAGCTTTATAAGTTCCAAAACTTCATTATTTCGAAATTCCAAAAACTACGAAATTTCTAGACTTAAAAACTTCAAAACACGTACGAACTTCAAAAATTGCATAATTTCCAGAACTGTGAAAATGTCAAAACTTTATAATTTTCAATCTTGAAAATTTTAAAATTTGAAATTTTTTAAACATCCTCTAAAAAATCAAATTCCAACATTTCGAAAATCTGTAAAATTTCCAAAACTTCCGAAACTGCAGAACTTCATAATTCTTCGAAAATCAAATATTCCAAAGCTTCATAAGTTCAAAAAGTTATCATTTCGAAATTTCAAAGTTCTACAATTTTCAAAATTGCGAAATTTCTAGATTCCAAAATTTTAAAATACGCACGAACTTCAAAAATTGCATAATTTCCAGAACTGATTTTAAAATCTTCAGTTTTGACCTTCAAAAATGTCAGAACTCAATAATTTCCAATCTCGAAAATTCCAAAACTTCTATATTCCAATATTTGCAAGACTTCTAATATTTACGAAACGTCAAAATTGCAATTTATTATCCATAACATCATTTAATTGAGGAACCCCGCCTAAAATCTTCGCCTAAGGCCCCGCAAAACCTAGGAACGGCCCTGTCCGTGACTCCCATTCTGGGAGTCAATGGGAGTCACGGGAGTCATGACTCCCAGTTTGATTCCCAAGTTGACTCCCAGAGTGAATCGCCTCTCGACTCTGGGTCCTTTTTCCTTCGTGATAAATCTAGTTATCACGCGTTAATTCAGGAACTGTGGATCGACACCTTTCGTTGCGCGAAATGGGTACTTGCGAGCTAACGAAGCTTTACTATTCTCGGGGCTAACAATCAAGTATAATTTTCGAGTTGCGAGCATCTCGGCTCGACATCTTCTCCAATGAGCAACATCGAGCCCAATGGCTGCACCGTAGGGCTCGTCTAGGGCAACTTCTCACAATTACTGGGGTATCTCTCCTCGGGCCCACTAATTCAATCGAAACTCATGTTCCAAGTTCTCCGTCTTGTCGTTCAATGCTGTTATAAATGTCCTGCTGTCTCGGGGCGACAAGTTCCGGTTTTATTATTCACGAAATTCGCAAATTCGAGCTGATTGCGATCAACAAACGTAACTGAAACTATGACAGTTTGGTTCGCTTGTCGCTTGAAGTGAAATGCGATTGAGGTCGAGTTTTTAGAAATGGGCGAATTCATTTTAAAACTGACGAACGAAAATGTTTGCACGAAAGATGAAAAGCTTCTAAATGGAAGACGTACCCATGAACTCACACAAAATGTACTTGAAAAAGATAATTTGACACATGTAGAAATATTTTGCATCTCTAAAAAATTATTCAAAATCGGAAAAACCCCTTGGGAAATGCTTTAATATATTTTCCAAGCGTTGAAATGTAAGATGAGTCCCAAGAAAACGCTAACAAATGATTTATACAGGACACTCAATCCAAATCTGACTACAACCAATATTATAAAAATAATCAACAAAATGATTTACTGTCTAAATTATGTTAAATATGAAACCTTTCAATATCAGGAAATTTTCATCCACCTTGCAAGCAAATGGAGAACATTGTTTTAGCACATTCCTGCGTTTTTACAGAATAGTGAAACGTAAACAAGCACGTAGAACAAATTTTACTCCACATAGTGTAGATTATTTGCGTTTTCTCAAGCGAAATGTAGTAATGGACGTAATTAACCCTGATAATATTTAGTACGTCGTGGGTTCTTTTGACTCGTGAAATATTTGCGCTATGCAAATAAAATGTGTGATATTCGAGGCATTTTAATTCAACGTCAGGGTTCCGTGTTGGCTCTGGTTTGAATTGCGATGTGTACATTTCTTCTTCAAATCATTTATTTTCTCTCCGTTTCTGGTTTAATTTGGAAGTCAATTGTTTCGTGTTACAAAGCTTGCGAGAATCTGAGTGTCCGACGCGTGTCAGGAACACCTTGTACCTGCAAGCGCTGATGTATGACTCTTGTTCGCGCGAATCGGTTTTGCAACCCGTTTATCACGATCCTTTTTTACGTTTGTTTCTATGGTGAAACAACTCATTACTTCTGATAATTGTATAAAGAATTAATTTCATTGAAATTTAGTAATCAATTTCGGCTTAATTGTCTGGACATATGATATAAGAAATGTTTAACATATTCGAGTTTCGCTTAAATATTGTTTTTTTAATAGACATTAATATTTTACGTTTTTTAGAACGTGCCTGAATTTCGGATAATTGTTTATGATTCTGAATAATTATTTGTAATTTCAATTTTCGATGACTCGATTTTCAGATAACGAAATAATAAATTTAATGAACAATAAACTTTTGGGTACTTTTCGAATTCAGTTACAATCTATACTCACATAAAATTGCATCAATTATTTCTTATGTTTCAGGTACGTGGAGGATACGATAAAATACACATAACCCCGTAAGTGACGCACAAAATCTAGTTCGTATTTGGTGAGCAGAGCATAATTATTTTTATAAGTGCTGCATTGACCACGTAAAAATAATTCCGGAGCGTTAATTATTCAATTACCGCGGTTACATGTTCATAAAACTTTGCGGTCTTTTTACGCTTCGCTGGATCCTTTCGCTTAGGCGCTTTCCAGTGACCCCATTATTCAATTGAAACATTTCATCCCCTATCATTGACCGTGTTGCGCACTTTACTCGGTGGCTTAAAGTTAGAGGCCAGGCCACGCTCGATTTTATCCGAGCTCGCAAAGTTTCAAAAATGTGGGCGACTTTCAAATGGACCGTCGTAATTTCCTTCCTTTCCGCCAAACACAACTTGCAACTACAAAGGTCGAACACATAAAAGTCGCTTGCAATGAAGCTACTTTTTCCGTGTTTCAGAAATATGTGAACGTTTTTATTCCCTTCTTTTTTATATATTTTACGTGGTAGTCAATAAACCAATTCAGGGGATACATTTTTCTTCCATGAAGTCGAAATTATGCCAGTTAAATATCTAAGGGAATATTTGAGACAGAATATAAGATTTTCGACTATTTTGTACATTTCGAAAAGATTTGTTGGATCCAGAAAAGTCTGAGGTAATTTTTGAAAAATAAAACTTCGGAAAATATTGTAGGTACGATTCGCACTCGGGTGAATTTTTTGTTTAACAGTTTTGTACATCAAAAATTCTTGACTTAATATTCATGAGTGGAGAAAGCGGGGGCGGGGGGGGGGGGGTCTTACATGTTAATTCGACCATTTGTGATGAGAATTTATAAGGGGTCAAATATTCCAAAAAAAGTGTGACGTCAATGGATTTATCTGTAACCCTCATCCGCTCCCTCTAAGTCGCTTCGACTCTAGGGCTAGGGCAAGAAATGTAAATCTGCATTAAAAACACGTAAATTACACGAGCTGGCATGTGCACGAAATTCCGCTATGTGACGAATCGACGTTCCCGGTCCCTTCGTTTCATATTCATTTTATGCTCCTCAGCGCGAGGTGTTCCCAAGAATAAAGTTCAAAGGTCAAGTGTCGTCTGATTCATCCGAAAAATTTGAGGTCAGGGTCTTGCACGACAGCCGAAATGTCTGCTTTCCGGAGAAAAAAAATCGAGAATTTTACAGAAGTTGTGTGATGACAGATCGATCGTCCCTAAATCCTGGGTTTTGAAGTAGAACAACTCGAATTTGGTCAGACATTGTATTATTTTAGTAGTTTCATTTCACTCGTCTTCCAGTAAACTTTTTCAAAATGAGTGAACGTCGATATTAATGAAAATCAGATGTGATTATTTCATTTACTCAATTCTTATTTTAATTTTTTGTGGTTGGGCTTTTCAAGTTAACGAATTTTCCGAGTTTCGCAAAATTTATGATCTTGTGGAAATGGGAATTGAGGTCCAGAATTCGAGAAGTACCCGTATTTCAAAATTATTATCCGAAGGGTTGCGAATCGTAAAATTATTGAAAATTGTCCATCAACAGTGAAATTGTAACTCCCGAAGTAGAACAACCTCACTTTGGTCGGACAGTACTTCATTCTCACTCGACTTCGAGAAAACTCGACATTTTGAAAGTTTTGAAGTCATCGTCGATATTTATCGAGATCGAAAAAATTCGTTGTCGATGAAACGCTATCGACACAAGATCTGAAAATGTGGGAGCCGCCGAGATACGGTAGCAAAAGTGGATTCACAGCGAGAGAAAGTTTCGCAATTTAACCGGACGACGCGCCCTGGAAATAAGATTCCGAGTGCGCGACGTAAAGTGGTCGGCTCTCGACTGATTGAATGTGGTGGAAAAGTGGCTATTTTACATGATCTCATTTCGAGACCCTTCGCACTGTGATAGAGTGTTCCGTTATAGAAGTTGCGCTTTACAACTGTGCACCGCTCTGGTGGCCTGACCGTGTATAGTTTTGTTTACATCATTCAGACTTAATTTGTTATCTAGAAAAGTGGGTCCCATAGTTAAAGAAATGTTTAGCAGGATTGTCATTTTTTCTGGAAATTTTGGTACCCCTTCCCTCTTATTGGTCACGAATCGTCACACTGGGGTGTACACCCTCTACCCCCTTGACGGTAGGTCAAAAATATTATGAAATTTTGAATTTTATACACGTTGAATTTTTTCGAGCGGAAATTCACTCAATTTGAGGGAAAATTCTGTAAATCAAGATTGAGTGAAATTTCGCTCGAAAAAATTATTTAAATTCCAGAATGTTTTTTGGAATGGAATATTACTCAAAAATGAATGACATTTCACCCATTTGGATTTGAATTTTCATTAAAGTTTGATATTCAGGATTTTCACTCAAAAAAAATTTAGAGAGAGGTTCTGTAACAGCTTAAAAAGCGTTCGAAATACGGACAATACGATAATTGTGAACGTCAGAATTTTCGTACAAAATCCACGAATTCGTGTTGGGTAGTATATTTTGAAATAGAATTTTAAGGCACTGGCACTCACCTGGCACTCATTCACCCAAGTTTTTTCTAGATCTGGACAGTGTCCAAGTCAAACTTCATTTCTGAATCTGAATGTACGCGAAACCCCTCGTTAATCCCCGCAACGCGACATCGTGCAATGTCCAGAGGCAAACAAGCCGCTGCAATAACGCGTATTTTCCCGCGAACTTGTACCGGGTGTGCTCGGCGTAACTCACCGCTCGGCATATAATCGCGCGTATTTGCATAAACGGATTCCACGGCGCCTTACAACCCCCCGCCCCGTCCAAGTAACAATTCGCGTTCGCCTCCGTTCGGTTCAGCTCAGAAATGCTCGACGCACGCCGTATTCAGATTGACACGTTGGCGCAGCTGATGCGAATATTTCGCGACCGCCGTATTCAATTTACTAATCTACATGCGATAAACGACGATGACATAGAGAAACGTGATTTACGAATTTCCGCTCTTCTACAAATTGTGTCGTTCGTCATAGAGCGGCGATCGGGGGTATATCAGAATTGATCAGGAGGGGTGGGGTGGGGGGGGGGGGTATCAGTAATGGAGTCCTTATCTGCATTTTATATTAGATAGTATTTCTGTAGGTATATTCTTTTTGAAGACTTTTCATCATTGAGAATGGTGTTCGTGCGTCAAAGAAAGAAGATGTTTGAATAGCTTAGAAAAATTTATTTGAGAGATTTGACAAAGTTTTATGGAATTTCGTGGATTTTATTCATTGGTGGTTCGTTATGTTTTTTGAGATTCGATAAAAAATGTACTTGATTTTTTAATCTAAATTTTGAAGAAGATCTTAAATTTTGTTAGAGAAAACTTATAGTTTTAAAAAATCTGGAAAATTTCAGTAAAATTTTTAGTACCTTCGACAATTGCTTGGGGTTTTTGGAAATTTTTAGTAGGGGCGGAGGGGGGGGGGGGGTGCTTTAAAAAATCTCATGATTTTTACGAGTTTAGGTTAAAGTCGACTAACTTGTAGTAACTCCTAAAAATTTAAAGATTCACGTACAATTTTCTTGAAATTATAAGGATTTTCATGAATTCAGAATGTTACCTTTAGCTTTTATGGAAATTCCTCGTGTAGTTATTATCTCGTGATTCAAAATTTTGGATCGAAATTTTCTCATCATTGAAACGCATCAAAATATAAAAGCGAGTCAAATCATTGAGTCGAAAAATATCAAAAATTTTTGGAAATAAAAAATAATTTTCGTTAAACAATTTAAAAAATTTGGAGGCGCCGGGTATTTTTTGAATAGCTCAGGGAAATTTATTTAAGATATTTAAGAAAGTTTTATAGAATTTCGTGGATTTTATGAATTCTGCGGTTCGTTATGTTTTTTGAGATTCGATAAAAAATGTACTCGATTTTTTTATTTAAATTTTGAAGAAGATCTTAAATTTCGTCAGAGAAAACTTATAGTTTTAAGAAATCCAGAAAATTTCTGTAAAATTTTTAGTACCTTCGACAATTGCTTGGGGTTTTTAGAAATTTTTAGTAGGGGTGCTTTAGAAGATCTCATGATTTTCATGACTTGAGGTTAAAGTCGACTAACAACTTGTGACAACTCCTAAAAATTTAAAGATTCACTCACAATTTTCTTGAAATTCTACGGATTTTAATTAATTCAGAATATCATCTTTGGCTTCTATGAAAAGTCCTCGCGTAGTTATTATTTCGTGATTTAAAATTTTGGATAGCAATTATCTCATCATTGAAACTCATCAAAAAATAAAAGCGAGTCAAATCATTGAGTCGAAAAATATCAAAAA
>JAPYZK010002944.1:0-10979 GCA_030522785.1 Platygaster equestris | reverse complement strand
AAAAAATTTGGAGGCGCCGGGTATCGATCCCGGTACCTCTCGCATGCTAAGCGAGCGCTCTACCATCTGAGCTACGCCCCCTGATATGCATGAAATAATCAATTTTAGACATAAAATTCCAAAAGTAGAGCAGTGAAAGGAACAGACTGTGTGCACAGTGTGCAGTGAAAGGTCGATCGTTTCGTTTTTCGACGGAGCGTTGTATCTTCGAAGCACAGGTGAAAGGTGTCATCTTATCTTAAGTTTCAAAATAACGCTTCAGATATCGCTCCCATTTGACACTTGTAACACTGTGCGACAAAATTCAACTTTGGACTTATGAATTCGAATTTGATAACTGATATCGAAAATATTGGTATTCATGAGACGATTCGCCAAGGCATTTTTTAGGTTAGCTCGATTAAGCGAGTAATTAACAATTAATTTTAATTTTGTTAAAATCGCTAATGATGCTAAAAATGAATTTCTCGACTCAAAAAAGCTATAATTCGTTTTTTTTACGACTCAAAAGAGCTAAAATTGGCGATTTAAACCAAATTTTCATTAATTGTTAATTACTTGCTTAATCGAGCTAACCTAACAAAATCCCTTGGTGAATAGAACCAATACTTTCGATATCAATTATTAAATTCGAATTCATTTCTTTGGTGTTGCACAGTATTATTTCTCAAAGTTCATCCCTTATTGAAAGTTCTACTCGATACTTCGATTTTTCGGGGAAATAGAAACGAAAGACCCTCACGGAAAAAAATCTGGCCTCTGAAAAAACAAAATCGTAAATATGGAACTGTCTAGTAAGTGGAGGAACGCAAACAAACCCATTAATGGTATCTGATAAAAGTAGCCCCCTTATGAATTCGGGCACTCGTGACGTTCCAGGGAAAGCTAATATTAACCCGGCCATTTGGAAGTTCGTTTCATCCAGTGTCCCAAACAAACGGTAATCCCAGAAAAAGTCGCGTCGATTCATCATTTTCCCTCGGTTTCACCCTCTCTCGCAGGAATTTGCTATGCCTTCAGACGAGAAGAAAAATCGTAGCATTATTTTTGGACATGGAAGGCACACCCTCGTCGTTTGTTTTTCATCCTTTTTTATTTATCGAAATAATCTCCCATTTTTGGCGGTTTTCCGATACAGTAACAAAGAATTTTTTAGTGTTAAAAGGAAATATGATTTTATTTCATTAAAATGAACGTTGTCCACAGTTCCAATTTTTTGGTCTTCTCAGACAGCAATTCAGTGTTTTTTGAAATTACTGTGCGTTGCAAAATGATCGCATTTCGCATCATACATCTTGTCTCTTATTCCGGAATAGGCCAATGTCAAACGCCCTTCCCCTCAAACTACTGACAGTCACAACTCTCAAGATGAAACAGAGAAGTTGAAAATCAAAAGTAGAGCTTGACCCATTTTACTTTGCTGTAAATTTTTATTGCATTCTCGAGTGTTCTCCTCGTTTGATAGCATCGTTTCAGGATTGTACCTCTCCTTTATAAAAATATGAAAAATTCAAAGTGTTAACAGCAAATAGGTCATGTTCAGATTACGCGTGAGATCATTTCAATGTTGTGAAAAGCTCGTGTTAGCACAGAAACTTTTTAAATGCAGAACCTTCAGTTTATCGATAGTAAACATTGCTTATTTTTTTTGTTTCAAGTTTGTAAATTTTATTGGATCGTTTGAAAAATATGGAGATTATGAAAAGTTTCATGGATACATTTTTCGTTGGGTTCTTAATGATTTTTCCTAATTTAATTGATGTTTTTCGATGTCCCAACCTATTTTCTGATGATCACAGGTTTTTGCAGGAAAAATATTCTCCAATCCAGAAATTGGTTGAAATATCGAATTAATTGAATTATGGAAAAATTGTAGACCTTGATGGAAGTTGGGTTTTTTTTTTCTGAAAATGCCTTTTTTTATGGAATGAGTAGATTTATTTGGGAATATGAAAGTAGAGATTACGAGTTTCGGTATTATTACTCATATTTTTTTCGACTGGATGATAGGGTTTTAGAGCGTTTGTTATAAAAGTAGCAGATTGCATACTCCTCGCGTTAGATTACTTTGCAATTAGTGAGAAAGATTTACGCGAACGATCTCTAAGCTTAGAATACATTAAGCACGTACATGCAGCGCATGCATGCGCGGGCTATTAATGAAAACTACAATGAGATATAATGTTACACAGAACACAATAATAAATGTGTTATAATAGCTGCTGCTCTAAATGAGGATGAAAAACGAGTCATTTTTTTCCATCTTCAACATTTTGAAATATTTCATTGCTAAAAATCTTATTCTAGGAATTATTTATAAACTTCAAGAATTCGATACTCAATTCTCAATCAAAAAAAAATTGTGAAGACTTCAATCATCATTAATATTCTATATTTGATAATAATTATATTTTTTGTGTACAAATTTTGACAAGCAAGATCGAAAATTTTCGATGGAAAAATTACTCTGAAAATAAACTAGAACAAGGGTAAAAAAATGGCCTACATAGATTTTTTTCCGCTCCATGAAACGTGTTTTCAATTCGATTAATCATAAAATCATTGACCCAAAAATATTGCCATGAATTATTGCGTACTGTGATTCGAAAAATCTCTTCAAAAATGTATTTTTCATCTTCTTATCCGTTTCTTGGAGCACCGCGTTGAAAACCAGGCTATAAAACGACCGCCAAAACCACGCATTGGCGAGAAGCTCGTAAAATGTAAGAACAAATGTCGCCCAGCGAACAATGGTTCGGTTGTAAAATGGAACAAACTTCGTGATATCCGGGCTTAACAGAAAATTTGACCTAGATTTTGTAACTTAGCTCAGGAATCGTGACATTTTTGTTACATTAACAGCCACTGTACTCGGATTGTAATTTTTTGACTTGATTTTTGGGCAGACATTATTTTTACATATATGTATAATCATGTAAAAAATATTTATCACTTCATGCAAAACATTACCCTAATGATTGTACTTTTTATTAAAACAGGAAAAATTTTTATCAAATCAGTGAATTATTTATGAAAATTAGTTTTTTTATAAGGTCGATTTTATAAAAATTATATAAAATTTTCGATTTTTATAAAGTGGTTTTATCAAAACTTTATAAAAAAAAATTTTTTTATTAAATCTGTCAAAATTTTCGTACGATTCATCTCTTTTTCCATAAAAACAATTGAAAGCCTCTAAATTTTCTTATAAAACCTTTATTTTTATACAAACTTCGCGATTTTTATAAAAAGTTTCATATTTTTATAAACAAAACTTTCCTGATATAAGGAATTTCTCTTATAGTAATGTTTAATACGTTTTTATTACACAAAGGAATAGAAAGTCATGTTCGTAACGTTTTTGACCAATTATAAAACGTAAAAACATATGATTTTATAGGATTTGAAAATTCAGTAACGCAAATTAAAAATAAGCATCCAAGTGAACATAGATTTGATGGAAAAGAAAGTTGACTATCGGATTTCTGATGCAAAGGTCGCAAGTTCGAATTCTACTGCTTCCAAAAACTTTTAAAATTTTTTTCGAAACGAAATTCGAGCTTGGAGTCTCATAAACTGATATAAATGGTAATATACATTAGCAAAATGATTTTAAAGAGGTTAGATAATTTTTTGCATATTTTTGAAAATGTTGAAAAAAAAGTTTCATACAATAAAAAAATTTTTTCATAAAACTTTTATAAAACGACTTTATGAAAAATGCAACTTTTATAAAACTTTCATAAAACCGACCTTAGACAAATTTTTATAAATATTTTTATAAGATTTTTATAAAAACTAGAATCATTAGGGTAAAGTCTGGTTATTGCCGAACGTTAAAGATTTTCACGGGGTATAAAAACTAGCTTCCTTATTTTGGAGGTAGCGAAAAATTTTCTGAAAAAAGGAAAAAATTTGGAGGCGCCGGGTATCGATCCCGATACCTCTCGCATGCTAAGCGAGCGCTCTACCATCTAAGCAACGCCCCCTCTTGACCGTAACAAAATTTATCTTTTTGACTGGATCATTAAAATGAATAAGCGACAGAAATTAATCGGGCAGAGAAAGGTCGCTTTTCAAGTGTTGCAAGTGGCACCGAATGCTTCTGTAATTGAACGCTAAAATTTCGACGTTAAAGTGAAAGGTATAGAATGCTGCATACACTCCATTTTTTAAATATTAGTTGAAATAATTCCAAATAATGAAAAAAATTGAATTTCAATAATAATAATGATCCAATAATTAATATCTTAATTAACTTTAATTATAATCTTTTACCTAAGGTAAGGTTCCTGAAAATCAAAATCAAATTGAAAACTTCCAGTAGACACTAAACAAAAGAAATCCTGAAGCATAAACACGAATTCAATTTCAATCCTGAATTGGACACTTTTATTGTCCGGATTTAACTACCGCGATTCACGCAGCGGATGAAAAATTGTGAGCGTTAAATTTACGATATACATATTTGCGCTGCATTTGTTTGGACGTTGAAAAAAAATTGCATTCCATCGTGTTTGGAGGTCAACGGAAACAACAAGGACGAAAATTTCGTGCAAACACGTGTATCGATTATTCGTCGCAGTCGATTGCCTCTCGCGAAACTACAATTGGGTTACTTGGCTGAGCGTAAGCTATGTAATACGAGGTTACGTGGCGATTACACCGACCACGTAATAGGCGGTGACGTTTTAATGAGCCTCAATTTCATGTTCTTACCGATTTTGAAGGGGTGTCCTTCCGTTTCTGTTCCTGCGAAACTCGTGGGAGAAATCGGACGAATTTCCGTTTCGCAAATAAATCTTCGTCGTCGTAGATTGAAATCTACTAAGAATAGTTACTATGACTGGGTGATTGAAAATCTGTGCTATTTGAGTAATAGGGCTAGGAGAGTTCTGGCTCCCCCCCACTCCTCTTTTTAAGATTTATGGCTCCCCCCCACTCCTCCTCCCATCACGTGACTAGAGTGGGGCGCCAGTAATGTAGGTATCCCAAAATCATTCTCCCAAATTTTTTCAAAATTTTTCTCTATTTTTTTTTTTTTTTTTTCAATTTTCCCCAAATATTAAAAAAAATTTGGGAGAATGATTTTTGGATTCCTACATTACCGACGCCCCACTCTAGTCACGTGATGGGAGGAGGAATGGGGGGGGGGGGGCAGAAATCTTGAAAAGGGGAGGGGGGGGGCCAGAACTATCCTAGCCTTACTACTTATTTGCATGAAATCTGAAGGATTATAAGTTTCTAACCGTTAGAGAAAAATCCTCATTCCCAAAGTAATCGATTTAATGAATTAATTATTGATTTAATAATTAATGAATTAATTATTAAATCAATTGATGATTTAATGAAATTCAATTTTCATCGGGAAAATGTGTTGGAAGTGGATGTAATATATCGAGTCATAAAAATTTCCGAAATAATCAACCATTTCCGAAATTTAGTATCATAAGGAGTATAACTGAGTCATTTAAGCATTAAGCTAACTCCATTAGTTGAGACAGCTTCAACATTGCTTAAAACTATCACAATCGTGGATCTGAAAGGGCATTCCAAATGGGACAAAGGAGTAATGATACCAACAGTAACCATACAAGTTCACGTAACTGATAACAATGTTCATTTGCGTACCCTGGGAGTATTCTTGACCAAATCCACTGCGCCGAATTCGTTAGAAATGTTCATTCATCTGGGCATGCTCGTTTATACGACGCGAATGGCTCGTGCGACAGTATTAGTTTCCAAGCAGATTAGAATTCTATGGACTTGTTTTGTCGGCGGATTTCCATGGATCTCGAGAAGCTGACTAACTAGTTTTACGCGAGTCAAACTTGCCCGAAACTTCCGACCGTAACTGAGATCGTATTCGAAGGAAAAGGGGAAAATTCGTGAATAACATCCGTAGATTTTTTCATCTATCAGAGTGTTCAGTTGAGCGAACAACTGAGAAATAGGAAAAAAAATTTTTTAATTTGGTTAGGAAACTGAAAACTTGAGAAAGTTTCGAAGTTTTTGATGAATAAATTCTAGTTACTGAATACCCTGGTTTATTACACAGATTGACCAAATTTCACTTTGGAAAAAATAGACGGGAATTTTCAGCAAAAACTTGTAGCTTTGGTTATTTATAGACGAGCCTAAAATGGTTTTGCGAGATCAGGTTGCATTTTCGAGTTATTATTTTTAATTTTTGCAATTCTCATATTCTGAAATCCGCAATTCTTCCGCGATTTTCATGATTCAAGAATCATTTTGTAGATTTTCAGCGTTGAGGAATCTAATTTTTAACTTATTTTTGCAAGAAAATAGTATTAACGTGATGCGATTTTTAGTAAATTTCAATCCGAGTTCCAGTTTAAATTCCTTTCTCAAGATAAGCAGATTAAATGTATTCAACATTTACACATTAAAATACTACTTTTTTCACAAAAATAAGTTTCGCCTTGGATTCCTTGACCCTGAAAACCTACAAAATGATTCCTGAATCATGAATACCCTATATTGTGGATTTTAAAATAATCAAATTTTTGGAAATTGAGAAAATTAATAACTCGAAAACGTAACTTGGTCTTGCAAAATCCTTTTGGGGATGTCTATTGGTAACCTGAGCTACAAGTTTTCGCTAAAACTTCCCGTCTATTTTGTGCGTGTTGAACTGTGTTATTATTCATTCATTTTTACCTAGATTGGAAAAGCTATTAAAAGTTGGTGCAGTAAAATGTAAATATTATACAAGGGTGGATGTATCTTATCAAAAAGCCCAGGATCATTCATTAATCTCCTCCGGAATGCTCGAGGGATCTGTCATGAATTCGTTTTTTCCAGCTTTCCTCTAAAGCTCGGAATAATCTCGGCGCTGTAACTCATCCATTAATGCATTAAATGTACCCTCCTACGAAACCTATTGAAACGTTGGGGCGTCACATACTCTTTGACACAGATAAATCAAATGAGCACATCTTAGTGTTGCTATCTCCAACGAACTCATTTTGGACAAGGACGATGGTAATTAATTATCCTCATGGAAAACAGTGCATCAATCAAAATCTAGATCAATTCAGTCGATTATCTTGATTTATGGTTGGATTATGATTACATCTAGTTATTAGAAATTTAGATTCCTCCATTATTTGTTCAACTGTCGAATGCTTCTCTGGTTTTTGTAGGAAGAAAAATACTTCGTGCACCCCAAATGCAAAATAGAACATTTTTCTGAAAAGTTGATGAGTTTTCATACTTTATGGAAAAAATATCAATCTCATAATGAATATCAGTATCAGAAGATACTAGAAGATGGGGAAATTTTCGGAGACCGTATGAAGTGAGACTTTATTAACAAGCAATGAAAAAGTAGGGTCTCGTAACGAGTGTACTTAATATTTCGGTCACTTTAAAAAGTTTTTTCATCAAAGGCGAAAGTTTAGTTCATCATACTTTTAAGTTTCAACGAGGGATTTGAAGTTTTCTAATTAATGGATAATGGTGATTTTCAACTTTTAGAGTCGCGTATTTTGCTTCCATCACTTTTTTGTCCACGTAAAGCTATTTCTGTGCTTTCTTGTACTTTGGGTGGATCAAAAGTTCGAAATATGATGAGATATTGATTATAAAAATTATAGTTGATGTTGTGGAAGATTCATTCATGTTAATTCACATCTTGGATGAATATAAATTTTTATTAAAGTTTGTGTGAATTCCATTTCATCAGCTCAATTTTTATTTAAAAGTGTACGGCTTCGTTTAAAAAATTTCTAGTGACTTTAGCACTGCAAGTGAAAACGTGAATTACTGTAGAATAAATTTAAAAAAGTAACAAGAAATGGAAAGTAATTTCGAAGGCAGTACATCGCAAAGAACAGAAATGAAAATCTGAAACTGAACTTGTAATTAGGTTTTGAGTCAGTATGAACTGAAAGTTAATTAACAAGGAATCGAAAAATAATATCCGGCACAGTATGTACTTGATATTTTAGTTACTTTATGAGCGTTCCTCGTCAAAGACAAAAGTTTTGTATCAAACTCAAAAGTTGGGAAGAGAGACATTAAAAGTTTCTAGGTTGATAAATGATAGTGCTAATGCAAATTTTGAACTTTATACTTCGCACTTGACTAAGGTTAAATTTTTGCTTGCATGGAGTTTTTTTTTCATTAATCTTCTGTATTATTGTCATATTTTTTGATGTGGAAATTCCATACATGGAAATTCCATATATATAATATATATAATTGCGATTTTTTGCTGAAGCATCGTATGTAATATTAATTGGTGATTAATTAGAAATCAACAAATCGTTCCCAGAAATTGTAAAGGCTACTAACAATTTAGAGAAATTCGTCAAAATATTTGAAAAGCATTCCGAAAAACTCCCAAATTTGTTTGAAGTATCAGTTGAAAAAAAAACATCCTGAAAAGTCTGAGAATGTCCACCAATTCTTTAATAAAACTGAAAAAAATTTAGACCATGTCCTCAATAGATAAAAAAATTTATAGAATCCAATTTCTTCAGTTTAGAGATTTCTTAGGTCGCCTCCTCCCTCCCCCCTGTAGATCCACCAGCACCCCATTTCACGAAAATATGAAAAAAGCATCTCTCGAGTCGTCAAACTGAATAGCTGGGGCGCATTTCGCGTGGGTAGAATGCCGAATCGTCCGCGAGAACAAAGTCACGGATGGGGGGGCGAGCTTTTCATCGAAGATCCGATTATCGGGCTTTCGAGAGCCCAACAGTTGCGCTTATTTTGCGGTGAAAACCGGCGAAATTTTCCGGTGCACGGGACTGAGAATCGAGGGCGATATTTCTCGGGGATAAGCGACCTCTTTTTCCCTTTTCCTCGGCACTTTCCCGGGAAACGCTTCTCTTCTTACGTCAACTTCTGAAGGAGTCAAGAAGATTACCTCAAATTTCAGTGGGAGGTATACTTTTACCACTTCGCGGATGGCTTCCTGTCGTTGACGCGGTTCATAGAGATAAAAGGACGTAACAGGCCGATTCTGCAAGAGTGTCCAAAATCGGGATTGGACGTGCAATCAATGTTTGGACACACTTTGATTTTTTTTTCTTCTTATCTGTTTTTGAGTTGATATTTTCTGTCCTCATCTGAATGCTGAGCGAATTCGATGGTTTGTAGGTCTAGAAGATTGTTCGATTATGGACTGTGGAATTTGGATAGAAATTTTTGAGAATTTTGGGTTTCTGAAATTGGGTGATATAGGCAGATTGAAAAATTTATTTAATTTGAGAAGAAAAAGACGACTGTTCAATTAATGGTGGCAAATGGGGAAACTGAGAAAATTGCGAATTAAATATTTGATCATTTTAGCACCCATGTTTTAGGGATTCAAAAACATTCGAGAATTTAATGCATTAAAAACTCAAACAATATTGAAAGTTTACTGCTACAGGACTTGGAGTTACGGAAACTCAGAAACTTTTACTTAGCGAATTACAAATTCATGCTTAGAAAACTGGAAACAATAACATTTGTTATGGCGCACATATTTTTTGGTCAACTCCAAAATCACATTTCCTCCAAACTATCAAGTAATGTCATAAAATCGTTTAACGTAAAATCACATTACACGAGGCTCTAAACTTTACAATCCAATAAAATGCCCTCTCAAGTTTCAACGTTATAATGTTTAGAAGACGGTTCAGAATTTTATTCCGGTCACACTGTGGAAAGCTTTTGCAGGGGCAATCTTCATAAACGCTACTTTAGTTTATGGCATCAATTCAACTCTATATTTTTGTTTCCAAAGAAAAAGAAAAATGATGAAAAGAGGAATCGCTGAGAGAAGTTTACTGCACGTTGAAAATAAGAACGGAGTAGCTCTGAGAAATGTCAAAGGAAGTTAAATCGGAAGCTGGATCACAAAGACATGTGATTTGGAAAATCTGATTTTGTTAGGATTTCCAGCGGATGTTTTTCCAGGCTTTTCCGGGGATGTTTCGTATTTCTTTTCACTTTTTTTTGGAATAGAGAAAATTCCAGCCACAGAGGCAGAGAAAATATTGATTCTTCTGTAACCAGGCCCGTGCGCAGGATTTACTGAAGGGACGGTTTTTGGCTTTTGTTTTATTCAAAATCGAATTTTCAGCCTTCATTAGAAAATTATGTTACTTCGTGATTTTCATTTCTGAATTTTGAATTTTTGAACTCAAAGATCTAGAAATTCTGGGGCTTTCAGAAATTTTTACAATTTTTTGGGGATTGTGATAATGTGTAATTCTGGAATTAAGGCTTGTGCACGTTTTTTTTCTGTCTTCTGAAACGTCTAAATGGTGTTTTTTTATTAGATTTTAGCAGTTTATTGAAGATAGTTCTATTTTTCTGTTACTGGAGTGACATTTGAGATTGTATGTATTTTGAAAATTTGCAGTCATGGAATTTTAGAATGTTCAATTTTGAGTTTTTTATTTTTGTAAATTTCGGAGATAGAACTTCAAGTTTATTAGGAATTTCAGAGTTTTGTAGGATTTTAGAAAATTTCCAATCATGCAAATTTTTGAGCAGGCGAAATCATGGGAGTTGGAGATGTACAATATTCAAGTTTTTCATGCTCTTGAAATTTTCGAATTTGGACATTGAGGATTTTACCAGTTATTCCTTAATTCCGGAGTTTCTTCAGAAGTTTTTATTTATTCTAGAAATCTGATATTATAGAATTTGAAAACGTTCAATTTTTTGCTTTTCATTTTTGGAAATTTTATGATGAAACTTCAAGTTCATTAGAAACTGTAGATTTTTTTGAGATTTAACAGAATTCTCAGTTCTGCAGATTTTTAAGAGGACGAAATAATTTTAAAGTTAGAGATAAACAATTATGAAATTTCAAGTGCTTCCGGAATATTTTGAATTGGAGTATCGAGAATTTTCTCAGTTATTCCGAAACACCCGAGTTTTTAAAGAAATTTTCCCAGTTTATTGAATATTGTTCAATTTTTCAGTTTCTGAAATCAAAACTTCAGTTGAATATA
>JAPYZK010002943.1:0-12920 GCA_030522785.1 Platygaster equestris | reverse complement strand
GCCTAAACATAACGAATATAATTATATTATGAAATCAATTTTCATGTAAAAAAATAATTAAAATAAATAATGATAGATAACATAATAAATATTCATTTTATTATAAATTGCCTAAACATCGTCTTTTGGAGACGTTTTGGCGTCGAAATTTCGTCGCTTCCAGCTGGCTAGGGTTAAGCAACATTTTACAAGTACTTTCATAAAATTTGCATACAAATATCAGGGTTTATATTAACAACTCCACCGTCAATTAATTAATGTCCAAAGGAAAAGTCAATGATGATGATAAAATCGTAAATTTACCGGAACCGCGAGTGAGCAATCGCCGCTGTGAGTCGTAGCAACAATGTTGCGCGGCGGCGTTGCCGCTTCCTTGAGCGAGTAATGAGCGAACGCAGTAACTTGCACCTGGCTTGTAAACGTCGAGCCTTTGAGATTCGCTGCTCACGTCCCGCCAGCGGAAATATTTTCCTTGCCTCTCGTCCCAAATCTTGTCGTAGTAAAATATATTGCTCGGGTAACAACAGGGACAAGCCGGCAGGTGTAATGAGGGGTCTGCGGCAGCGAAATTCACCAAATTAGTACACGTTTCTAAGGGTTTTTTCAATTAGATTCACATATTATCAGAATTTCGTAAAGTCGCTTTATGAGTTTTTCTTATGATAATTATGATGTGACCTTATTTTTTCACTCTTTGTTGAAATTGAAGACGAAAGTTCCTGAGCCATTTCCGAAAAAAATGAATTTCAACGTCGATAATTTTGTTGGTTCTAAGTTTACAAGATACAAGATACAAAATGAAAGATAAAAAATGAGAGATAAAAGATAAAAGATGAAAAATAAAAGATTAAGGATTAGAGATGAAAAATTCAAGATTGAAGGTTAAAGATTAAAGATGAAAAACTTAAAATTAAAGATTAAAGATTGAAGATCGAAGATTAATGATAAAAGATAAAAGGTAGAACATAAATATAAAAGATACAAAATACAGGATACAAGATGCAAGATACAAGATGAAAGATAAAAGATGAGAGATAAAACATAAAAAATAAAAGATTAAGGATTAGAGATGAAAAATTCAAAATTGAAGATTAAAGATGAAAAACTCGAAAATTAAAGATTAAAGATTGAAGATCGAAGATTAATGATGAAAGATGAAAGGTGGAACATAAAGATAAAAGATAAAAAATAAAAGATTAAGGGTTAGAGATGAAAAATTCAAGATTGAAGATTGAAGATTAAAGATGAAAAACTTAAAATTAAAGATTGAAGATCGAAGATTAATGATAAAAGATGAAAGGTAGAACATAAATATTAAAGATACAGGATACAAGACACAAGATACAAGAGGAAAGATAAAAGATGAGAGATAAAAGATAAAAAATAAAAGATTAAGGATTAGAGATGAAAAATTCAAGATTGAAGATCGAAGATTAATGATAAAAGATGAAAGGTAGAACATAAATATAAAAGATACAAGATACAAGATGCAGGATACAAGACACAAGATACAAGATGTAAAATATAAGATACAAGATACAAGATTTTACGAGAAAAATTACTCGCGAATTTATGTCCTAGATTTTCACTAAGAACTGAAAAGTCATTAATTACTACTGGATGAAAAATGACGAATTATTACTTAAGAATACGGCGTCTAATTTGTCTTTGGCATCGAGCCATCTTTGGCAAAAATCGTCGCCTTTGTCGAGGTTGCTTCCATTGCCTTCCGAGCTATTTTTCACGCTCGTCAGTTGATTATTATCGTCATCGACGGAATTGTTCAATGATTGAAACAGTTCCGTCATCAGATTCATCAAATTTTCGTGCATGGGGTTGTGGTGGTCTAGGTAAATAGAGGATAGTGATTTTTTTAATGAGTCTTCTTCCCCATAATCTCGATAATTGTCCATGGTGGATTTCGAAGACACCAACTCCAAAGTACTGTCGATGTCGTAGCCACCACTAAGCCAGCTTCCTGCAATTTTTTCGTAATTTTTTGTAACCTTAATAAATTCGGGAACATTTTTTTTTGGCTCCTGCAATTCATAAATGTGAGAAAAATTCTAAAAATCGGAATAAATATTTGTTTTTGTTTTTAAAGAAATACCTTTTGTCGTAATTGGCGAATAAGGAGAGTAGACGCTCTTCCCGGAGAAAAAAGCCTCCAAAACGTTGAAAAATTCGGACCTTTCCGATTTTCCATTTGTTATAGGCGAATCTTGGAATTCCCCGGAAATGTTGTAAACGTTATTTGTGTTCGTTGGAGGCGTCGAATTATTATTGACGTTTCGCGATCTTTTGGAGCATTTTTCGCGGTTTTTGCACCGTCTCCGGTGGCGGTGACGGGTGTGTCTTTTCTCCTCGAAAACGAAAGTGTCGTTGGATTCTGGGTCTTGCGCTTGTCTTCGGGATTTTTTTAATCCGACGCGATTATCGAAAACCGGAATCGGTATTTGCACCACTTGCGGAGATTGCGTGTAACGAGAGTCGGGATTAGCTGTTTGGGACGATTTTTCGCCCTGGAAATTGAATTTTTTGGGATGATAATTTTCATGACAATTTACGATGTTTTGGGATTCGAAGCTTTCGAATTTTGGAATTCCCAAATTTTCGGATTTGAATTCTTTACGTGTATCCTGAATCGAAATTTCGAAGTATAAATTTTAGAGATTCTAGATTCTTTTTTTCTGTATTTTGAGTTTTCGATTTTGAGATTTAATAGTTTTCAATGAGAGTTTGAAATTTTTTTTAATCCAGGACACAGTTTTTGAGATTTCAAGAAAATTTTGAATTTCTGAATATTGAATTGCTGAATTTCAGAATTTGAACATTATTATTCGATGTATTATTATGTTAATGGAAAAATGAAGAGTTTTTTGTTTGTAAATTATAAAATTGTAAATCGTTACAACTCACACAAACTTTACAATTTTGATTTGTATACTATACTAAAACCCCATGAAAAACTTATGGTGTTTAGCGAATTTTTAATTTTGTATACGTCCATTAAAATGTTCGAATTTTGAAATTTAAAATTGACTCACACAAACTTTCAATACATCGAAACTTGAGCTTAAAATTTCGAAAATGCGGAGATTTGAACAAGAAAAAATTAATATTTTTATTATTAATATTTATATTTTAGAATCATGAAAATTTTAATTTTCGAATCAGGAAATTAAATTCCCGAATCATTAGAACTCTTGAAGTTAAAAAATATAACCAAACTGGAATTTTGTAAAAGTTTTGAAAGCCTTGGAAATTTTGAAAGTTTGAAAAATTTAATGTTTTTGCGAATTTCAAAAAGCTTCGAAGTTTTGAAGAAGTTTTTGAAAGTTAATTGTTTAGTTTTGGAATTTTTCAAGTTTTGGAGAATTCGAAGTTTTTGGTTTTTCGGGGTTTATAGCTTTGACAAATTCCATGACTTAAAAAATTTTTCAGCATTTTGAAGTTTTGGAATTTTTGAAGTTTCGGAATTGTTGAAGCTTTGAAAATTTTACGATTTCTGAATTTTGGAGAATAATCTCGTATTTCTGAAGTTGTGAACGTTTCATTAATTTTGGAAGTCTCAAAATTTAATACGTTTTAAAGAATGACAAAGTTTTGAAAATTTCGAAGTTTCAACATTTCGAAACATGGAAATTTAGAAATTTTAGTTACAAATTTTTGAGATTATGAAATTTGGACAAAATTGACAGTTTTGGAGTTGTCGAAGCTTTGGAAATTTTGGAAGTTCTATAGAATTTTGAGGTATGTTTAATGCATTTCTGAATTTTTTCAATTTTAGGGTATTTGTTGGGAGTTTTCGGAAATTTGTTTGGTTACATTTCGAAATTTCGAGAATTATTAAAAAATTCATAAATTTCAAAGAAATGTGTAGTTCAAAATTTTTTCAAGTTTCGAAATTCTCAAAGTTAAATTGTTCCAAAGCTTCGAAGTTCAGAAATGAAGTTTTGGGACTGCATAATTTTATCAAATTTGCATGAATGTTGAAGTTTCGAAGTTTTTTGTTCCGGAAATTTCGGAAATTTTTGTTAATTTGTTTTTTAATTTTTTAATTTTGAGAATTTCCACGAAATTTCGAAGTTTTAAGAAAATGTGAAGTTCCAAAGTTGTCAAGTTTTTCAATTCTCGAAGTTTTAACGTTTTGAAGCTTAGAAGTTCAAAAATTTCCTAAGTTTTGGGGTGGTGAAGTTTTGTCGTATTTGCAAGAATGTTGAACTTCTGAAGTATTTTGCGGTTTTGAAGTTACGAAATAGTGGAATTTTGGAGTTGTGAAGAATTTTGAATAATTTCAGATTTTCACGATTTTCAAGTTCGAAAGTTGTCAAGTGTTGGTATACTCGAATTTGTGCAATTTCCGAAAATTCTAAACTTTCAAAGAAATTTAAATAATTCAAAACTTACAAAATTTTCAAATCCCATGGAATTTGCAAATTCTTTGAGAGTTCAACACAAAAATTTTCAAATCCCATGGGATTCGCATATTTTGTGGGAATTCAACACTTCAAAACACTGCAGTGTTTCGAAGTTTTGGAGTTACGGAATTTTCGGGTTTCGAAAAAGAATGTTACATAAAAAATATCAATTATCCAATTAAACAATTTTGTCGGTAATGAACAACTAAAACACTGCTAAAACATCAGAAATGACATCAATATTCAGGAAAACCTGAAAATGTCATGAAATTTCACATTCAAAAAAGCGCAACAACTCTAAAAAGTACCTGCAGTCGTTTATAAGTCATTTAAAATCATCTAAAAACTCAAAATAACTCACATTCCGTGATATTTCCAACTCCGCCCCAAGAGCCCCGAAAATCAGCCAAAACACTGCGATCCAATCGAGGAATCTCATTTTCCCCCGGAAAATCTCATGAAAATTCCTTGTTATTCCTCGCGCAAAAAAATCCCAAAAAACATCCTCGGCGATCGTTCATCTTGCGAAAGCCGCCGTTTTTTCAATTCAACTTCCCTTTTTCTTTTGTGATTCCTCCTTGAGTACTCGAGCGCGCGTTCAAAGGCCCGAGCCGCTCTCCGAGAGATGTACTCTGTACTTTGACCTCAGAATCTCTCTCTTTATCTCACTTTCTCTCTCGTTGTAAAATCCTCGTGTCCTCGTTCCGTGTTTGTCTTTGTTCCTTCCACCACTCGATCATTTTTTGTCCAAGAAAATAACAACAAACTGAAATACCCGAATTTTCACCGAATTTTACACAGGACGCACCGAATTTTCATCTCGTATCGAAGAATTTTCCACCGTTACTTTTCAAGTTCTTAGCCCAAGAAAATAACAACAAACCGAAAAACTCAACGGTAGCACACAAATTTTCACTGAATTTTCCGAGATGAGAAACTGAATTTTCATTTAACATCTTTAATTTTTATGTTCTTTGCCGAAAAAAATATAAGCGAACTAGAAGACTCCAAAATAGCGCACAATTTTCCACTGTTTGTACTGAATTTTTTGAATTTTCGACCGTGACAATAATAATGAATGACTTTTTGAGTTATGATGAAATTTTGATTGATTTTTGCGGTTCGAAATTGTTCAAGAGATGTTTTTGCGATGTTTCTGGGGGTTTTGAGATACTTTTGGGTTTTGGGTAGTTGGAAATTTTGAGTTTGCGAGTAATTTTTCGTCGTGTTTTCACTCGCGACAAGAAGGTTCGTGCACCTTTGGCTGGCGGGACCCGTTTGTTGTTGGTAGCGGCCGGGTAGCGGCGACGCTGCCTTTTCTAACCGAGATTTTTTTTGATGATCACCGCCTTGGCGTGGTCCAGGGGGGAGGGGGGAGAAGGATGACTATCGGATTCCAGGCATTTTTCTTCGGGTCAAATGCAGGCGAGTGTGACTATGGGTTCTGTAGATTTTCTTTGGGCCGTTATTTTTTTGAAGGAGCGGGAGAAAAATGTGTTGGAAAATTTTGAAATTTAGAAATATAGGTTTTGAAAATTGAGAGATTAAGTAGAAGAATTCAAAATTGGCTTATTTTTGAAATTTGAATACGTAGTTCAGAAAATAGAACAATTTGGTTAGAAAGGTGAGAAATATGTTTTTCGGACATTTTCCCGAAAGTCACTTTCCCAAATCATTTCGTTCCCTCAGTTTGGAATTTGACAACGTGGATAAAAAAATAGGATAATTTGTTCTTATATATGATTTTTCGGATATTTCCCCGAAAGTCACTTTCCCGAATAATTTCGTTTCCTCAGTTTGGAATTTGATGACGTGGATCAAAAAATAGGATAATTTGTTCTTATATATGATTTTTCGGATATTTTCCCGAAAGTCATTTTCCCGAATCATTTCGTCCCTTAGTTTGGAATTTGACCGCATGGTTAAAAAAATTGAAAAATTCGTTCATAAAGTTTCTTCATAATTCCCGGACATTACCCCGAAACTCACTTTCCCGAATCGTTTCGTTCCCTCAGTTTGGAATTTGATGACGTGGATTAAAAAATAGGAAAATTTGTTCGTAAATATGATTATTCGTATATTTTCCCAAAAGTCATTTTCCCGAATCATTTCGTCCCTTAGTTTGGAATTTGATGGCATGGTTCAAAAAATGCAAAAATTTGTTTATAAAGTTTGTTCATAATTGCCGGACATTTCCCCGAAAGTCACTTTCCCGAATAATTTCGTTCCCTCAGTTTGGAATTTGATGACGTGGATCAAAAAATAGGAAAATTTGTTCGTAAATATGATTTTTCGGATATTTTCCCGAATCATTTCGTCCCTTAGTTTGGAATTTGACGGCATGGTTAAAAAAATTGAAAAATTCGTTCATAAAGTTTATTCATAATTCCCGGACATTTTCCCGAAAGTCACTTCCCCGAATCATTTCGTTCCCTTAGTCCATTGCAGCTTGCTTCCCCAAAGAAGTGGAAAAAGTACGCACTTGGCATTTTCTAAACACTTTTTACACGACGACCGACGTTGGAAAATAATACATTTCTCAACTAGTGTAATAATGATTTTTCAACGAATTCGAGGTTTCAGAATCGCATTTTTCGAAAAATTAGTATTCCTCCACTAGTTGCGGAATCTATTATCTCCTAACACGTTAATTTTTCTACGGCGTTGAAAAATGCATGAATAATATTCATAATTTAATGGAAAAAGGATGAAAAATGTCAATATAGTACGCTAAAAATGTTATTTATCCTCACAACGTTAGTAATTATTACAATTAACGACAACCACAGTAATGAGCAACCATATCTTCGAACATTTTCAACACAATATTCCCAAATTCGTCGTAGTATAAAATAACTGTGTTCAGAAGTTTTGTAGGTACACAACTTGCTTTTCCGGCCATATTTACGAATTCCATGTCGTGCATTATCCCTTGAATTAGGGCGTGATTAGTTATGCGTTGAAATTGGCCCGCGGAAATGTGACAATTTCCGCTGCATTGATAAGCAGCGTAACTTTTCGGCGCGATTATTCTGTCACCCAAGCCCAAAGCCTCGAAATCCACTCGCAAATCACGTCTATTGCACGTGTTTTCAGCATTTCTTTTTCTTCGGGAAATTAATTTTCGGTTTTCTGAGTCTGTATCGAGAAATGATCTGCAAAATTGCGACAAATTTTTAAGCATAGAGTATTTGAAGGATATATTCTCCAATTCTCCAACTATTTGTTTACAGTAAAAATGTTTTTCGAAAAACATCAAAATAATGACTCGTGCGATTTTCGTCCTCGTTTCGCCTCGGTTAACAATCTAGCACTGGTAAAAAATTTTTTTTGTACTAGTTACATAATATATTACAATTTGACACAAAATTCATTAATTTTATGAATTAACTACCTTAAACTTGAAGGTTCCCTCTCGCGTTTCAGCTCCAATTGCTTTCGCAAAACCGCTTTTTCGTAAATATTCAAAGATCTCAAAACACTGACAATGTCCAAATTTGGGGTCACCAAAGGGCCATGCAAATTTCTTTCGTTTCTACTCAAAAGCGGATAATGCGCGATTTTCGAAGCATTTTTCGGTTTTTCGTGGTGGTTTTTGATTATTTCCTCTTTTTGTTCCGTTCTTTTCAACCTGCGGAAAATATACCCCAAATTTTGCGGATTTTCCTGGAAAATCGCGTCTTCTAATTGACCCTCAAGATTCGCATTTCCATGGTTTTCCACTTCGAAATTTGTGCTCTGTAGGAATTGTTCGGTGATTAAAAAAAGGGGAATTTCGAATCTATTTGGAGGAAATTCGAGTTAAGTATATAAATTCGAATAACTTACTGTAACATCATATTTAAAATGAAAATTCTGACAAGTGAAATAGAAAATTTTTGAACTTGCTGAAATTGTCGAAAAAAAATTGTTAAATTTCGAAGATTTATATTTATTTCGAGTCGAAATAAATTTTGAGTTTCCACTCTGAATAAATGATTATTTTTTATGATTTATGATCAATTTCTATGATTTTGATGAAAATGGTTTCAATCATAAATAGAAGGATTTTTGAATGCCATCAAATTTCTGTACATACTTTGATTTTTTGAGGACCATTGCATGTTGAGTACTGTTTTTTGTTAATTTGCGTTTTTCGCTCATCTAAATTGAACAAAACCAAAAGTGGTTGTTCATCTGCTTTGTTTTCGGAATCTTGACGAACAAATTTTACGAAAATTTCGTCTCCTTTGAGAGTCGTTGCAGTTACCAAAAATCCGAGATTTGGCGCACCATTTATCCAATCGAGAACTGCTTGTTTTACGTTAAAAACCTTGAACAGAATTTAAGTACTTAACTCAAAAAATTGCCATGAAACTCAAAAATTATGTACAGAATATGCGTGATTGAAAACCAGATTACGGTTTCCTGAAAAAAAGCTGCAGAAATGAATAATTGTAATAATTGTTGGAAATTAATTTGACGTTTTTGTATGATCGAAGTTTCCAATTTTCATTTTCTGTGTTTTCGATATTTTGAATCTGAAAATCGAAATTTTGGAGTTTTAAGATTTTGTACGCGTGAGATTTTGACTACAAAGTAGAAAATTAAGGATTTTTCGATCGTAATTATGGATTTTATAGAATATTTAATATTTTTGTCCAAATTCTGACGTTTTTGAATTTTTATATCAGTTTTAATTTCAACATTTCAGAACTTGAAAAATAAAGAGAGCACCATGACAAAAATAATTTTTTTTTCTCGTATTTTTTGAATCGTAAAATAAAAATATTTAATTGAAACTTCGTGGATTTCGAAATCGGAAAAACTGATAAGCTATTTTTGGAAATATCGATTTCTTAAAACATAAAATTTGAGTACAAAAATTATTTTGAAAATTTCGATGTTTCGAAAATTTTCAATACTTTTTTAAATTGACGACTCGAAGCCAAGAAAATTGTTAGGCATATTCCGAAATTTTAAATGTCAGAAGTTGTAAAAATTATAACCGCAATTTTAAAAATCGTGACTGATAAAATTGAACTTTGAAAAAACAGAAAATTCAGAAAAATTACGAACTTGATGAACTGTAAGTTTAAAATTTTGAAAATTGCAAGTCTAAGTTAAAGACATACGAACTCAGATCTCGAAATTTTACCAAAATTTAAAAAAATTTGACAACAATTTAAAAATATAAATAAACTTCGATATACAAACTGAAAAATTAAAAACCTCTTGAAATTGCACAAAATTTTGACAAAGTTGACAAAAATTCGAAAATATAAATAAACTTCGATGTACAAACTTGAAAATTAAAAACCTCGATGTAAAACAAACTTACCGGAAAAAAAAATTTTTTCATTAATTCATAATGATCGATATTCTAATAAATTTCAAGAGAATTTCGGTAGTAAAAGATGGACTTTATTCGCGTAAAAAATAATGACCGCACAATGTTTTTAAACAATTTTTATACAAACATTTATATACAAATATCTATAAAACGCACAACTACTCATAAAGTAGACTAAAGTAGACTGAAATCCTACGATTTACATAAGTATACTTTATGTTAATGGACGGCACAAATTTGCGATCGCGAAGGCTGATAAAAAGTGGAAATTCACATTTGTGAAAATATCTAGACAACTATTTTTATTTACAACCGCGATGAAAAATAATACTTTCTACGTTTGTTTTTTCATAGTAAAAAGTACACAAATCACTGAATTCGTTCAAAAACTTTTTACAACACAAATATAAAATTCCAAAATTAATGTATTTCGAAAATCATTAAAAAATCAACGACTGAGATTCAGTGATAGAAATACGAAATTTGAAATTTCGTGAATTTTTCAAAAACAAGTCTCATAAAAGTTTGAAAATGTAGTGAACTTTCAAATAAATCAAAAAAAATTCTTTAGGGAACACGATTGATAAACTTGTTAAAAAATGAACAATCCAAAATTGTATGAAATATTCCAAAAATTAAATAATAGTACGAAAGGCACGTGTGATAAAAATTAATATATTTCGAAAATTATTAAAAAATCAACGACTGAGATTCAGTGACAGAAAAACGAGATTCAAAATTTCGTTTATTCTTCAAAAACAAGTCTCACACAAGTTTGAAAATAAATTAAACTTTCAACTAAATTAAAAAAAAAAATCTTCAGGGAACACAAAAATTGATAAATTTCTTCAAAATGGACAATTCAAAATTTTATAAAATATTCCAAAAATTAAATAATAGTATAGCAGGCACGTGTGATCAAAATTATATCAATCCGAAAATACGAGATTCAAGATATCGTAAATTCTGTGAAAAAAAGGTGTAAAAATGTAAAATTAAAGTAAAAATTTTTCGAGTTAAAGCTAGTTATTTCAGTTCTCCCTATCGCCTAAATAAAGCTAAAATTGTGGCAAAAATTATTGCAAAATAGATCGTAAATTTATTGTTAAGATTCGAGGCTCCATTGCAACCGTCTTCTGAACAGTAACATTCTTGCCAGTAATCGCCATTTTCGCGAACTCCCCAATTACAGACTCCTGAAATTAAAAAACAGTTAATGAAAATTCAAATTGGATCGTGTTTTATGTGCTAGAGGGTTGTTAATCGTGCTTTATTGCCCGGTGTAGAGGGTAATTATGAGTGTTTTATGACCTCTAGTGTGTGAAAAATCGTTTTTATTTTTAATCTTTGTTTATTTACCTGTGACTCCAGTTGATGAAACTGAAGCACAGCGACGAATAACTTGTCTCCATCTTCCGTCCCCTTTAAAATAAAAAAAATTTTCGAAATTATTTAATAAATTAGTGATAATTTTCGACAATTTTGGATACTCGGTTTTTTTTTATTTTTGAATTGAAGTTTCAGAATTTCAGAAACTTTTAATGAGAAGTGTTAAAAATATTAATTTTTGAGAGGAATTTACGAAGTTGGGGATTCGTTTTTTTTTTGTTTTTTTTTTTTAATTAAAATGTTTGGAGTTTTTTAATTTCTCGAATTCGAATTTATGAATTTTTACATGTTATGGAATTGAAATTCTCAAATTTTCACGTTTTTGAATTTTCTTGCACGAATTTTGCAATTGTAACAATCTGAATTTTTGAATTTTCGTTTGGAAATTACTTAGTGCGGATTTTCGAAATTTCGTACTTTATGTTTTTCAGAAATTTTTGAATTTCGTAAATTTTGGAGTTTGAATGTAAGAAAGTTGATTATCACAATTTTTATTTTCATACGTTTGAAGTTATTTATTTACGATGTTCTATTTTGAATCACGAATTTTCGAAATTTCGATATCAGAATAAAATTTTCAATTTTTAAGTTTTCGTATGCTAATAAGTTAGTGCGGATTTTAGAACTTTTGAATTTCATATTTTTCCGAAATTTTTTAACTTGGTAAATTTCGAATTTTTTATGTGAGAAAGTTCGAAACACGAATTTTCTAGTTTTCATCAATTTATATTTCCAAGCGTTTAGAGTTATTTATTTATGATTTACTGTTTCGGATCTCGATTTTTCGAAATCTTAAACTTTTCAATTTTTTAGAGGGAAAAATAATTCAAAAATGACAATTTTTGGATTTTAAATTCGTTTTTTCAAATTTCGAACCTTCGAAATTACGTAAATTTAGTTTTTAATATTTTCGAATATATTTCACGGGTTTTCAAATCAAAATGACATGATATAAAAAAAATTTTTCATTTTTGTTCACAAAATTTCTAGGAAATGATGTCAAACCTTTTGATTTGTTTAACAATTAAATTGATAATTACAATATTCACTAATTCGAGAAATTTCCCTCACTATGAAAACGTTGAATTTAAATTCCAAAATTTTCCACCTCTGGAATTATAATTTCAAAATTTCAAAATTCTAAAAATTATAACTTATGAGTTTTCAAACTTTAAGTCTAACAAAAAAGGAAATTTGAAACTTAGTAATCATTAATCAATCAATTTAATAAATAAATTAATTCAATTCTAGCCACCCCCCCCCCCCCATAAATGTACATAAAAATGAAAAATAAAATAAAATAAAAAACGACTGTAAAACCATTCAGAATGAACAAAAAAACGACCGTTAAACGTCTTAAAAAACCGGTAATCAGTTGAAAATATCAATTTCAAGTTCAATTAATCAATAAAGTAAAGAAAAAAATTTCAAACTCCAAAAACCCCATTTGTATCCCTCAAAAGATTTCACTTCCAGTCCCACCGAAATCACAGCAATTTTCTTTTCATTCTCGCATAATTTTTCGAAAATGTTCCAAACTTTCTTCTCTTACAAATGAATCCTCGGGGCCCTTGGTGCGTCTCCTTCAAACAAAATGTTCCGGGCATGTGGGACTCGTCACTGTTACATTCTATAGGAATGTTTCTTTCCTTGTCGAATTCTTGATACGCCCCGCAAACGTCCTGTCCTTTCGGGTCCGTAAAAGAACTGCACTGGTAGCACCTGATCGCGTCGCAATCTAAAATCCATCCCCGAAATATTCCGAAAAATAGCAACAA
>JAPYZK010002942.1:0-12921 GCA_030522785.1 Platygaster equestris | reverse complement strand
GGAAGATGGCCGACCTCGCTGTGAAGCACGACCGTGATTGGTTAACGCCGCTCGAGAGAGCGTTGGCATTGGTTACACGCACACATTTACCTATGCGTGCGTTATCTTTCAGGAAAAGAAAAGCGTTGAATTTATTGTCTGCCTGTATTGCCCGACAACAAATTCTAACGAATTTTTCGATATTTTGAGTTCCTCGAAAAATTTTTAACATTTGTTGTTTTCGAAAGATTTGGGGAAGTTCAAGTTTTTTGAAAAATTGAAAAATTCGGATTTGTTTAAGAAATTTTTCGTCGCCCCAAAAAGAGCGACGAGAAAACGTCGCCCTCAACTGGCTAGGGAACTTTATTTTACTCTACAACGTGAAAATAGTATACTGTTGTGCAAGCAGGCATTAATGATTTTGACGAAATGAAGGGTTGCGGCACGAGCCGCAACCCTTCATTTCGTCAGAATCGACAATTGTCTGCGTGCGCAACAATACTTTTCTTCACGATGGCCGTGAAAAACATTCGAAGTACCAATTTTGAGCTTAGAGTGAAGAAAAAGTGTATTCAACAAATGAGAACAGTTGAAAAAACATGCTGTTTTACAACAGCGATGAAAAAAATGATTAAATGTAGTTGTTTTACTTGCAGCTCAAAGGGTCTTTCACTAGCAAAAGAGGACAAGAAAGTTTCAATCCTTATAGCAAAAGAAATATTTGCTGGAATTATTTTTATGTGTTGTGCGGTCCTGCTCCTCCAAGTCTCATTGGTAACATTTTTTTGTTTCAAGTTTTGAAAGAAAAATCTGGTTTTTGAGTACGTTCTCTGAAGTAAATTTGTCATCATTGATATTAGTTCTAAAAGTGTCCGCGTAAAACTGAATGTCATAATATGTGTCTGTGTTCATATAATATACGAGTACATTGTGACCTACAATTGTCATTATTTTTCCTTTTCAGATCGAAGAGGCATAGTGACTCCTGAATTTAGAGCCGAGTACGAAAAAAGTGGGGAGAGCAACGTCATAACAAACAACAAAACTTATGGAACAGTAAATGTTATCCAACCTCAGGTAATGTATTTTTGAACTTGATATCATTTCAGGAATCGGAGATTCTCAAAATAACTTAAATGCGAAATTCATCAAATTTGACTGTTTTCGAGGAAGTAATTCAACGTTTTTATATTTTGAGTACGTTTAGTCGCGAAATTTTCGTATTTCGAGACCTAGAATTCGAGAATCTTCAATTTTGGGATTCTAACATTCAAAAATAGAATTTTCTAGAATTTGAATTCTCGAAATAACGATTTGATTTGAAATCCTGATATTTTTCAAATTTAGCCTTCAAAAAAGTATTGAATAGTTCAAAACCTTTAGGTCTGTTCAGTCTCAGAATTTTCTAAATTTGAATCCTGGCATAACAAAATCCTCAATTTGTCGAGAATCTGAAGAGTCTTAGTTCAAAAATTCGTACTTCCAAATCATCAAAATTTCTTTTTCGTTACTCTAACCTCAAAATTGGTACTTGAAATGTTTTTTTCAACCATCGTAAAGAAAAGTATTGTGTTGCGCACGCAGGCAATTGTCGATTTTGACGAAATGAAGGGTTGCGGCAAGAGCTGAAGGCAAGTGCTGCAACCCTTCATTTCGTCAAAATCACCAATGCCTGCTTGCACAGCAATGTACTATTTCTTATTGTTAGCAAGTATTACGAAAGTCTACTTTTTCTAAATTTTCCTTGTCAACTTGTAAAGAACCGAATTGTGTTCTTTTGATTCTGTTCTTTTGGTTCTACTTCTCAGATCCTCCAAAAAGTCAGAATTCGTAAAAAATTCCAAGTTGCGAGATAATTTTCTTGGAATGATTGCAGAATTGTCCGCTTTGAGGAACTAATTGCCAGTAATTATGTAAAAATTCATTCAATTTATTTATTTACATTCACATTGTCATTTTCCATGAATATATTTTACCTCGTCGTACGTAATTATTTCATTAAGGTAGGCGATTCTAAGTAATTCTGCGATTATTTATTGGAATTCATCCAACGAGCTTGAATTTTCCACGAATTTAGATGTTTCAGAGGTGAGGGTGAAAAAAGCTGTTTAATTGGTTTTCATGATACCCTAGCCATTGCGGGTGACGTTTTCTCGTCACTTTTTTTGGGCGACGAAAAATTTCTAAAACAAGCACGAATTTTTCATTTTATCAAAAAACTTGAACTTCCCAAATCTTTTGAAAAACTCGAATTTTTTAAATTTTTCGAGGAACTTCAAATATTCAGAATTTTCGAACTATTTCGTACTCAATAAATTCCAAACAATTTTAGGATTCTTGTAATTTCCTAAGAACTCAAAATTTTCGAATGTTTCTAAAAATTTCAATTTTGAAATTAAAATGGAAATATATACAATTTTAAAATCTGTTGAAAAACTTAGGATTTCCATATTTTAAAAAGGATACAAAATTTAACAAATTCACGAAAAACTTTGAGATTTTTAAACTTCTCGAAAAACTTGAATTTTTCAAGAACTCGAATTTTTCAAGAACTCGAATTTCTCAAATTAAAAAAAAAACTCATAATTTGTCGATTTTTTTGAGAAACATCAAATTTTCGCAATTAAAAGAAATCGAAATTATCCGATTGTTTCCTAAAACTAACAATTTGCAAAATTTTCATAAAACTGTAAATGTCAAATTTTTCGAAAAACACAAAGTATCCACATTTTCAGTAAAACTCGAAATTCGCAAATCTATTGTAGAACTACAAATTTTCGAATTTCTGAAAAACTTGGAATTTCTTCAGTAACAAAAAACTCAAAATTTATGATTGTTTCCAAAAACTAACAATTTTACAAATTTCCAAAAAACTTTAGATGTCAAAAATTTCGTAAACCCAAAATTTGCAGAAAAACTCAAAATTCGCATATCTGTTACAGAACTACGAATTATCGAATTTCTGTAAAACTTGAAATTTTTTCATTAGAAAAAAAAACTCAAAATCTAAAAATGTTCCCAAAGACTAATAATATCCAAATTTTTCATAAAACTCGAGTGTCAAATTTTTCGAAAAGCCCGAAATATTCAAATTTTTAGAAAAACTCATAATTCGTAAATCTGTTATAGAACTGCAAATATTTGGATTCCCGAAAAACTTATGGTTTTTCATTGAAAAAAACTTTAAATTTACGAGTGTTTCCAAAAACTAACAATTTTCAATATTTTCATACAACTCTAAATGTCAAAATTTTCGAAAAACCCAAAATATTCGAATTTTCAGAAAACTTCAAAATTGGCAAATCTGCTATAGAACTACGGATTTTTTGATTTCCGTAAAACTTGGAATTTTCACATTTAAAAAAACTTCAAATTCACGGATGTTTCTAAAATTTAACAATTTCCAAAATTTTCGATGAAACTCCAATATTTTAAATTTCTCAGAACACCCGATACTTCCAAATTCCGAAAAAACGTTGAATTTAAAAAATTTCTGAGAAACTGTATTTTCAAATTCTGAGAACTCACGTTTCACAAATTCTGCAAACAACGATTAAATATAGCATGGAAATTCAAAACCTGATTAGCGCTATTTCAATAAGGGTCAATTTTTGACCTATTCAAATACGAAAATGACCCTTATTAAAATGGCGCTTATCAGGTTTTCAATTTCCATGCTAAAAATATACAATGATCAAAGATTGTGTCTAAACATATTAAAATTGTAGAAGCATCTCAAGATTGTACTAAATGTAAATTTAATTTATTCCGCCCGAAAAACGCTTTGAAATCAATTTTCTAACAATTTTACATAGTAACTCAAACGTCGCCAAAACATTGCCGTTTGGAGACGTTTTAGCCTCGAAATCTCGTCGCTCTCAGCTAGCTAGGGTATGTGTCAAGTACCCTATTCTTCATGTTACAGGAAAATAGTTTGCTGACACTCCCAACAACAGCGGACCACAACGAAATATCAAACGCCGTTACAAGCATCTCGGTCAGTGGACGGCATTCTCCGCCAACGGAGCCTGGCAACGGTAAGTTCGTACTTAATAGACCCGAAAAGGTAACAACCCCGCGGTCTATGCGACTTTACACGAACGAGTATTATTACAATCCGCCGCCAGTCGACGACTTTTCTCGACCTCAAGTCACCAACGAATGGGGGGGTATTCGGCTGCTGCCACTGCAACAACAGCAACAAACCAGATACTATAACCCCACTTCTTATAGATGCGAAGAATTAACTTTGCACAAGTATCCTCAGAGATGTCGCGAAGAATACCATCGCTGCAGTTCCAAAAATGGCCTGTCTAACGAATATTGCAGTAATGCTCATAAAATCGAAAACGTTTCCAAATGTCCTCAAAATTATCCGGAAAGTTTGGTCATGTTGCCACATCGTCACTCGGAAGAAATGCTTTCATCACACAACCAAAGACACGAACTTTTCAATAGTTATCCTCATCAGTCGAGTCATTATAGGCCCTTTTTACCTAGCGCTAATCTTCCTGTGATTGATCAGCAAGCAATGGACTTTGTTCATAAATTCAATAGCGGTTTGCAGGTGACGTTTCCGAATTTTTATGTCGATAATTTGTGCCCTAGTAAGGATTTCGTTGATAGAAAATTTGTTGCCAGTTCGGTGAGCATTAACGATGAAGTTTGAATCTGAAGAATTTTGTGTGATTGTGAGTACATTTTTGTGTCTGAAAATATTGTTGAATTTGTTTAACAAATTTTTTCTGTTGCTCGTTGCAACAATTGAGAGCTCGACTTGAAACGTTTGGTAAGTTTACTGTCATCAAGTACGTTTTTTCTTTACGTTTCGCTTTCATTGGTAATAGTATATTGTGCGATTAGTGGGAGAAGGAGAAGATTCCATGAGCGGGAAATAGCTGCACGAGCGTAGCGAGCGCAGTAACACGCGAGTGGAATATTGTCCGTCGACTAATAGTCGCACATAATACTTCATTCAACAACCGCGAGGAATATGTGATATATGTGAATATGTGGCGGAATATGTGAATATGTGATCTCAGGGCCCGCTGAGAGGGAACGAAATAATGGATTACCTGATGGATTGTGTAACGTGACATTTTATCCCCTTCTCTTCGAAGAGGTCTTAAAAATAACGTGGTTTTTCCCCGACATGGAACCTTCGCCATCCTTCCGGTTGATGTCCTGAAAATTCAAATTCGAACACCACAAAATCCCAAGTACGTACTTACTCCAAAACGCAGTCAGGATCGCCACCCCTTGGTAAAGGCGAGAGGAACCTCGGACTTGAAAAACTAACGACAACTCAAAACTCCCAACCAATCAAAACCTCACAAATCAAGACCAGAATTTCTGAAAACCGAACGCGAGTAAAACAAAAATAATTTTGAAGGTTTTCCCAGAAAGATAGAAATGGGATTGTTTAAAGTTTTGCGCAATGGAACGTCGGATGTTAACAATAGATTCCAAATAAGGGACTGCTATAGAAAATCAGAACTAAAACATTCATAAATTAGTCGTGGTTTATTATAGTGATCAAAAACCAAATTTCAAAATCTTACACAACTCAATGCAAAACCAAATCAAGATCTTTAACTTCGGAAACAAAACAAAATCCAGTTTTCGAGCAACAAAACCAATTTCTTCAAAACTTAGTGACTTGAATTTTTAAACGGGAATAATAGTTTTTCCAGCCGGTTTTCCGAAAATTTCTAAAAACTTGAATTACGAAAAAAGGTCTCTCAACTCCACCACTACAACAACGCAAAATACTTATTCTAAAGGGGATTAATTTTTGCGAGCTATGACCTTGCGTCGCGCTTAATTAAATTAATTCGCCGATATCGGGGAGTACTGAATATAAATTCGAAGGTGGATTCTAAGACGAAAAGAAATGAAAGGTGTTCATGGTTCGCAAAATGGCCAAGGTTAGATCGTTCCCAGTACGTCGTACCGGCCTTAATTCAGATCGCCACGTGGCAGTCCCGTACCCAAAATTAGCGTTTTTATCCGAATTTTCTTCACTACAAAATATTATTGGTTAACTATTCCAATAATTCAATTCCGAGAAACCCCAAATTCTGATCCAAACCAGACCCAACCTCTCCGAATTTCCTGGAAAATTATAAAGGCAAATCCCACCGAAAGTTTTGAACCAAACCAAACCCACAACACGCTGAAATATATTCCGTAAAATTCGAAACCCAACCCAATGCAAAACTCCAATGGATCCTCGAACACAGGCCGTCACGTGTTCGAATTTCTTCGACCAAGCCCTGAACCCCGGTACTTAAATGTCAGGGAGATTTCTGAGCAAAGCAGATCTCGCGAAATCCTAGACCCAAAAGCCCTGGAAACTAGGACCGCGATGTTCAGGGGAATTTCCGCACAATTAGATTCCGCGAAATTCAAGACCAAACGCAACTACACTAGACCCCGAATCCCAAACGCTAAAATTTGAACAAACACAGTTAACGCCATACTTATTTTTAGAAATATCTCGAATCCCTGCCACGTGTTCATTTCCCGATACAAAATTCAGCCAGAACTCAAAAGAAACTAAACAAAACTCTATGCAATTCAACGGTAGTTTTCCCGAGCACAAATTAGGTCTTGTTAACTTTTTCTGCTATTTCGCACGCTCGCCCGGTGACTCGCTTCAGGAATTATTCACTCATTCCGCACTCACTCATCCCTCCCACAAGATTCCTGATACAAAGATTTCCCATCATAAAAAATTTGATTCAAACAAACCCAAAATTGCAAATTAAAACAAAAACACCATTTCCGGAATTTTCCGCTAAACAGGAAAACCCTACGCTCCACCAAATACCTCGAGGCTCTCCGACTCAGGTCTTCTTCCACGAGGCGGTGTCGTCGGCGTCTTGACCCGATCCCGGAAGCTTCTCGAGGTGATGCTCACTCATAGGCACCCCGGCCAAAAAGACGAAGTTTTGCTCCAGAAAAACCGAAGAAACCTCCGTATCCCCCTTTTGGCCCCCGATTGGAATTGGCCCTGGAAGTGAGGTCATTAGCGCCGTTTTATCCAGTGATTCTTGGAAAAACTCGAACGTACTTAGAATCCACCCTTGGGATGGTAAAACAGAAGTCGGACCTCGATTAGATTTCTTGGTAATCGGCCAGGGCCGTGTAGAATCGCCCTCATTGGCGTAGAAGAGGACTCTCGGTGTCGCGGTACCGGCATCGACGAGGCTTCGAAGTTCGGAGTTCAGAACCAGTTACGTAGTGAGGGCAGGGGCTGGGATGTCAAAAGAAGGTTGTAGAATCTCGACAAACGATGACGGAAAGAGAAGTTTTCCGAATCCGGGAATCTCCAAATTGTAGAATCTTGAAGCTCCGATCTGGGTAGGAACGCTGGCCTAACCCAATAACCTGGACTTGCCGACACAATCGACAAGCCCGAAACTCAATCAACGGCTGATTCATTTCTCCAAAAGTTCCGCTCGTGAATCCACACTCATACCAAAATCTTTCTGAACAATATTATACCCCTAACAGAATACGTACTGACACACAAAGTACTCAACCGAATAATATCCCAAAGCGAGCCCTTCAGGAAGGACAAGATGCCAAAGTCATAAAGTTATTAAATAAGCGAAATAATGTCAAGGATTTGACAAATAAAAAATTGTACTCACCCCGTTTACGAAGATCTGGTGTAGGAGCCTCTTAATTAATTCTAGTTTTCCTTAATCTGATCTTTTTCTAATTAAATAATTTGGATTCTTTGCTCCATCCAAAAGATCTGCTTATTAAGCCAAATATTCCGGAGAATCGACGAAATTGATTGATTCTACTTATTTGCAATCATGGTCAATTGGATCAAGACATTTGTTCAATAGTTAAATAATTTAATGTTAATAATAAAGTAAAAAAAATAGCCTTTCCAACGGTGAAAATTTTCTCCGTTTCAGTTGACACAACAATCGCCCTCAGAGCTTAGCTACGTACGTTAGGAAGTTTAAAACTAATCATCGCTTTCGTTAATTCGATTTTCATCGGGATTAATTATGACTGTATTCGATACTTTTGTAAACAACAACAACAAAATTTCAGCAATACACAGTTTTGTAATTTTGAGGTTAGGGTTGGGGAGTTCGATGTTTCGATACATATGTCGAGTCGCTCGTCCGCCATCTTGTTTCCATTATCGCTGGAAACAATATGGCGTTAAAGTTCAAAATATGAATGTGTTTTGTTTACGAATCGCTATATTGCTGTTTGAAAACAATATAAAAATGACAAGTCAACAATTTGGGAACAATATTAAAGAGATTTATGAGTCGCGATATCCCCGAAATTTGCGTAAACGTTCCTTTCACCAACCTGTGGGAGAAGTAAACCAACCCGTGGGAGAAGTACTGAATTCTCCCACGGGTTGGATTTACTTCTTCCATGGGTTGGTATTCCTCCCATGCTGTACATCAACAATCAGGTTATTCATTATTTCTTCCACTCCCAGCATGGCCCGGAAATTACATATTCCTCGCGGGCGTTGAATGAAATACGTTATTCGGTGTATGTTGGTTACTTCTGTTCCGAGCGTCTAACGAAAGGAGAGCATATAAGTTGAAGTACTCGTGCGCGACAATTGTAGACGATGTTGAAAATTTTCCGAGTCTAGAGATGAAAAATAGTCGATTGTTTCATAGTATATTTGGCATTAAGTGGCAGAAGTTGGAATTTTTTGATGATATCGATGTATTAGCACGAGTGAACATTCGAGGGCGCCGTAGGTGCGCGGAGATAACAGCAGTAATATGGTTGCCTCAACGATATAAAGAGGAACATTTGCGTCGACCATGTTTGTGGTTTGTACAATCATATTTATGGTTGGTGTGACCCCTAGCCAGCTGTGAGCGACGATATTTCGTCGCCAAAACGTTGTAAAAAGGCGATGTTTAGGCGACGTTTCAGTCACCATGTCAAATCATTGATAAATAAATTTCAGAGCGTTTTTCGAACAAAATTGATTGAATTTGCATCCAGTACAATCTTGATATGCTTATATACAATCTTTGATAATTGTATTTTTGATCGTTTTTTGCGGAATTTTCATAATTTGAGTTCCGAAAATTTGAAAATTCTGAGTTTCTCCGAAATTTTTGAAATCCAATAACGTTTTTTTGGAATTTGAAAATATCGGGTTTTCTGATAAATTTGAAATGTTGGAGTTTTTTCGAAAATTTCGAAAATTGTTAGATTTTGGAACCATTCGTCAATTTCGAGTTGATTTTAAGTAGAAGATTTCAAGTTCTTCGGAAATTCGAAAATTTGTAGTTCTACAACAGATTTTCGAATTTTAAGGTTTTTCTGTAAAATTTGGATGTTCTTGATTTTTCGAAAAGTTTGACATTTAGAGTTTCATGAAAATTTCGAAAAATTGTTAGTTCTTGGAAACAATTGTGAAATTCAATTTTCTTTTAATGAAAAAATTTCAAGTTTTTCGGGAACTCGAAAATTTGTAGTTCTACAACGGATTTGCGAATTTTGAGGTTTTGTGAAAAATTTAATATTTTTGGTTTTCCGAAAAATGTGACATTTAGAGTTTTATTCATGTTTTGAAAATTTTTATTTTTTGGAAATAATCGAAAATTCCGATTCCTTTTTATTGCGAAAATCTGATGTTTTCCATAAGAATCGAAAAATGTTGAGTTGAAAAAAAAAAAAAATTAAGTAGGTTCGAGTTTGATTCAAAATTCAAGTTTTTCGGAAATTTGTAAAATTTCATGTCCATTTAAAAATACAGAAATCCCAAGTTCTTCGCAAGGTTTGAAAATGTATGTTCTGATTCCAATCTCAAAATCTTAATTTTTTGAAACATTCGCAAATTTTGAGTTCGTGGAAAATTACAGGAATTCTAAAATTTTTCGGAATTTATGGAGTCCGAAATCGTTTGAAATATCTGACTATTTTGAATTCCTTGAAAAATTCCAAAAATTCGAGTTTTCAAAAGATTGGAAAAGTTCAAAGTTTGTTGAAAAATTAAAAATTTGGATTTTTTTGATAAATTTATCGTCGCCCCGAAACGAGAAAACGTCGCCCTCAACTGGTTAGGGTATCTATGATTGTTACGGCCATATGTATGGTCAGTACAACCATATATACGGTTCGTGCAACCGTATCTATGATTGGTACGATTATATCTATGGTTGTATAAACCACATCTGCAGTTGGCGCGAATGTTACTATTCACTTAAGGTTATGACGCTCCGCCGTGATTTCATAATTGAGTTGAATTATGGTCACTTCGAAAAAAATCAGTAATATGTTGCGAATTACTGTAATCAAGCTTTCGATCCTCTATGGGATCCTCTTTAGTATATTTGCAACTCGTTTAACGTCACCAAACGTAAACGATGATGTCGATTGCAAGTTCGCGTGTAAACTAGATGTGACCAGGCCCGTAGAAACCTAAGTAAGAGCTAGGGGCACTGCCCCCTCATTGCAAGTTTAAAAAAAGTTGAACATCATTAATTCCTATCAAATCAATTTAATTTTCATTGATTATACCACTGATTCCCAACAATAACCATTGATTCCCATCAATTCCTATCAATGCCGATCAATAACCGTCACTTTCCATTCATTCCTATCAATCGCTATTGATTCTCATCAATTCCTCTCGACTGTTATCAATTTCCATTGATTCCTATCAAGCTCCATCAATTCCAATTGAATTCTATCAACTTTTATCAATTCCCATCGATTCCTATCAACTCCTATTGATTCCCGTCAGTTCCTATCGATTTATTTCTATCGATTCATATTCATTCCCATGAATTTATATTGTTTTTCATAAAATACCATCGATTCCCATTAATTTCTCTCAATTGTAATCAATCACCATCGATTATCATCATTTTTTATTGATTCCCGTCCATTCTCATCAATTCCGATCAATAACCGTCACTTCCCATCACTTTCTATCAATCCCCATTGCTTGTAATCAACTTCTCTCGATTGTTATCAATTACCATTGTTTTTTATCAACTTGTACCAATTCCTATCTATTCCCATCAGTTCCTATCGATTTATTTCTATCAAAATTCATATTGATTCCCATCAATTTAAATTAATTCTCAGTTTCTATTGTATCCCATAGTATACCATCACTTCCAATCAATTTCTCTCGATTGTTATCAATTCCCATCGATTCCCATCCATTTTCGTTGATTCCCGTCCATTCCCATCAATTTCCATTGATAACCACCAATTTCCATCGATCCCCATTCATTCCTATCAATTACCATTGATTCTCATCAATTATCGTTTATTTCAATTACTTTTCATCGACTCTTATTGATTTCCATCAATTTACATTGCTTTCTATCAATTCTTATTAATCGTTATTAATTCTCATCAATTCCCATTGATTTCTATCAACTTCTATCGATTCCTATCAGTTCCTATCGATTTATTTCTATCAATTCATATGGATTTCTATCAATTTCAATTGATTCTCATTAATTTCCATTGATTTCCATAAAATACCATCTATCCCCATTGATCTCCGTCAATTTCTCTTAATTTTTTTCAATTCGCATTGATTTCTATCAACTTCTATTCCCATCAATTCCTATGAACTCCTATTGATTCCCATAAAATACCACCAATTCCTATCAGTTTCTCTCGATTGTTATCAATTCCCATCGATTCCCATCCATTCCCATCAATTTCCATTGATAACTCCCAATTTCCATCAGTTCCTATAGATTACCGTTCATTCCTATCAACTACCATTAATTCTCATCAATTATCGTTTATTTCAATGAATTTCTGTCAATTCTTATTGATTTTCATCAATTTAAACTGATTTTCATCAATTTCTATTGATTTCCATCAAATACCATTAATCCCCATTGATTCTTATTAATTTCTTTCGATTGTTATCAACTGCCATTGATTTCTGTCAACTTAACTTTTATTAATTCCTGTCAACTCCTATCGATTCTCATCAGTTTTTATCGATTAATTTCTATCAATTCACATTGATTCCCATTCAATACCATCAACTCCTATCATTTTCTCCTAATTTTCATCGATTCTCATCAATTATTTTCATTGACTCCCGTCCACTTCCATCAATTTCCATTGATAAACACCAATTCCCATCAATTACAATCGATTTCCATTAATTCCGATCGATTCCCATTCATTCCCATCAATTACCATTAACTCTCATTAATTGTTGTTGATTTTCATTAATTCCCATCAATTCTTATTGATTTCCATCAATTTACATTGATGTTCATTAATTCTTATCAATTCCCATTAATTCTGGTAAATTCTCACTGATTCCTGTCAATCCCGTTAATTTCTATTACTTTCCATCGATCCCCACAACTAATCAAGTAAAAACCGTCAAGGGGGGAACCTCCTATAGACGGCCGAAATCGTGGTCAAACTTCGCGCGTTGATTAAAGAAAAAGTTTACGAGTTAGAGACTCGATATTTTATGGAAGTGTCTATTAACACGCACGGGCACCTAACGTGCACTTACGTGCCACTTACGTGCACCTTACATGCGTGCACTGAACGTGCACTTAGCGTGCATTGAACGTGCACTTCGCGTGCACTAAACGTGCACTTAGCGTGCGCTAGAGTGCACCTAATGTGTGCTTACGTGCCACTTACGTGCACCTAACGTGCACCTTACATGCGTGCACTGAACGTGCACTTAGCGTGCACTGAACGTGCACTTAGCGTGCACTGAACGTGCACTTAGCGTGCACTGAACGTGCACTTAGCGTTCACTGAACGTGCACTTAGCGTGCACTAAACGTGCGCTAAAGTGCACCTAATGTGTGCTTAACGGGCGCTTAAGGAAAAAAATATTATCGTCGCGAGCAATCGATCGGAAGCGATATCGATACATAGATGTGGTGATCTAGTTATACTCTGGTTGTGTATGTGGGGAGT
>JAPYZK010002941.1:0-12924 GCA_030522785.1 Platygaster equestris | reverse complement strand
CGTGAAACATTTGCGTGTTATACTCCCGACAGCTTGCTGGAATGCTCAATGTGAAACGATTTAATTATAGAGTTTCGGTAAGCTTTCAGAAACGTTGCAAGAGAAACATTTCAGCATTAGCATTGCAGAAATCTTTCAGAAACGTAATCTAAATCATGAAACATTACATGCCGGCTGGGAATTTATCAAGCAATTACTCGTTCTAATTACTCATGTCGAGCCACTCGATGATTTCTAGATTTTTAGATGCAGTCATCCGCGTAATACGTTCCAAAAATTAAAAAAAAATGAATTATATAATCCAAGAAATAAATTGATATAATATACACAGCATGAAACTGAAATTCGTACTTATTCGCACAAACGATAATGCGTGCATGTATTCTATTTACTCTTTAAAATTGAATCTGGAAAATCCTTCTCATCACTTTCAGCAGGTACGTACATTAATTTACAAAATATTATAATGATCAATAACATGAAACTTGACAGGTATGATTACTTTACTAGCTAAATTCTTTCCTTCTTCTATGTGAAATGTGAATTGGAAAATTATTTTCTCGAGCGGGTATTTCTGTAGCCCAAACAAGTTTCTTCAATCTATAAATTACACGCTCATTATGACGGTCGTCTCACTGGGCCCGGCTGCAGGTGACGAGACGAGAGGCCTCGTCCCTTGACTCTCGAGTCTCGTCTCTCGCGGCCAGTTCCGATGCATTTTGTTTTCTACTCCTACATTTTTTAGTAAATTGTAGCAGATGGCGCTCTCGAATGGAGCATTTTTGCCTGTCCACGAAATCCTGTAAGTTGCGCCGTCTTTACGTATTTATAGTCACTACCAATACATATATTCGTAATTATTTGTGTTATACAGTCTGTTTTCAATTTTTTGTTTATATATAATGGCGTGGACCATTACACACGATTTTCCCGACATATATTAATGACAGTACATAGCACGCAGCCGATTTATAACATTGAAAATGATGTTTTTTGACCTGATGTTATTATATCACTTGTTCTTTCAATCAGTTTGACAAAGGAATGTCTAGAAACTTGAATTTGTGCGAAATTTTACACCGGAACGAATTATATCACTACATTTTTACAAGGCGACCACAAGGCGACCGGCAACTGACCGATTCGGTCGCGTTCTGGTCGGGTTTCGGTCGCGTCCTTTCCGTCAGGGTCCGTCTCAAAGCAGACAGTTGATTTATAATTATACAAATGAAAAAAAAAAACTGTTCGCATAATGTGAGTTCGGTAATAATTATAACAAGTTTGAATCGGAAAATAAGTTTATTCATCTACGGTCAGAAAATTTCCTATAGGCAAAAATCCATTTATTCACAATCGCGTGATTACGACAATCATTAGTATCCTGACGCTACAGTGGCAGCACGAGAGCTGCCGCCACTTACTACCACTTGCTGCCACTTACTGCTACTTGCTGCCACTGGTCATAAAAGCATAATCCGCAATGTGCCTTCATGACACGAAAATTCGTGTACGAGAAGAAAGTTGTTGCGAAAACTACGGACGAAAAATCAAAATTTGCGATTCAAAACAACATGCCTTATTGACATGTTGATAAGGCAGAAACATTTCCTGTCCGACAGGTGTGGTGTTTCAATTTGCAAATTTTTGAAGTTTTTTCAACGTAGACTAACACAAACCTTTTCAATCAGTAGTTTTCGCAACAACTTCATTATCGCACACGAGTTTGTGTGTCTTCAAGGACCACTAGATACTATTTGCGCGCTACGCGCGCTGATATAACTCATATTTACCACGCTGATCATGAACAATGTGGGATATGCAATGATATATTCAAATAATGAACAATTGTTAGAAAATCATGTTTACAGCTTTCCATCAAGTAAAATAAATCATGGATTATACTCGGGATATTGACTCATATCAGGGCTGTAGTCACAAGGGGGCTTTAGGGTCTTAATGAACTCTCCCCAAAATTGAAGAACAATAGAACTTCTTGAAGTTAGCAATTGGGATGCCCCCAGAGGGGCATCTCCTTTTTCTCTTTAGGATTATGAATCATTCTTCAATGGTTAGTGGCAGCAAGTGGTGGATAGTGGCAGAATAGGCAGCAACTCTTGTGCTGCCACTGAACCGTCACGGTATGATTCACAATGGGATCGCGATGAAAAATGTATGGATTTTTGTCCATGGAAATAAAGTGGACGCTGCTTTTCATACAATTTATATGGAGCAGCTCGTTTGAATCTAAGCTGGTACTCAGAGATCGTAATTTTGCCATACGAACGTGCTGATTCCGAAACGATATCTTTATTCTTGTTCTTCATCAACTGTTCGAAGTACGGCCAGATATGAAGCAGTCGTACTCATCAACTGCAATTAAAAATCATGAATGCTTATTATACAGAGTTTCCTAAAGTCACCGTTACAGAGAAAACCATAGATTCTTCGCAAAATATTTAGCTCTTCTTTCCTCTGACATTTTTTTAAAATTTGCAAAATTGGCAGAGTTATTAGCAATTTAATCTGGCTAATCAGAGCACGACTTTGGGCGCAACTGACAAACCGACGAAGGCTGCTCACAAGGATCATGAGATCCACTGCCTGCGCGCCCGTCCAAAAGCCGACCCGGTAGGTCAATAAAGAACACTGTGCGTCACCGAAAATGCTAATGTATTTAGATGGTGGATTCTGACAATATGGACCCTCCTGAACTAGAGTACGGAAGTATTCTTTTTCATCGGCTCACCTTTTCGAGTCATTGCATTATAACTCTATTTTCCGGAAATTTCTTGAATACTGGCCGATTTTTGTGATGCAAAGTTACAAATGTAGGTTTTTATGGCTACTGATTCTATTTCTATGAAAGTTTCTTCAAAAAAGTTGATCAATTTCAAATTTCGTTCTTTGAATAGAAAAATGACAGATATTTTCAAATAATTTTTGGATCGTCCATTGTTACCGTCGCTGCATGGGTCCTATTGAAATGAGCCCAAGTCTCTCACTTTCAATAGGGCAGCTGGAGCAGACTTTACCGTACAATAGGGCCTCCGTGGCGACGGTAACAAGGGGCTATCGGAACATTATTTGACATTTTTTCATTTAGAAAATAAAATTTCAAAAATATCATTTTTTTCTCCAAAATGCATACGGAAATGGAATCAGCGGCCATGAAAACGTATATCTACAGCTTTCAATCGCGAAAATTAGCCGGTATTTGAGGGATTTCTAAAAAATATTGTTATTAATTCATGAGTCGGAAACGTGAGCCAATAAAAAAAAATCCTCCAGTCCTCTTTTTCAGGTGGGTCATTATTACCAGAATCTAACATCAAAGCCCACCAGCAAAAAAAAATCTTGATTTTGACGCACATTATAATGCTTTCACGTGTTTACCAAGAAAACACACCACCCTTATTTTGTGAGATGTTTTTCAAACGTCGAAATCCTATATTTTGAGATAAAAGTCCACGGACGTAAAACGTGGAAAAAAGAATAGATTCTCTCATATTTTGAAATTTCTAGTCTCGGAAAATCCGCAAGTTTTACTATCGGAGATGTTCTGAGGATTTTCGAGTTTTCGAATTTAATCATCAGATTTATGTCAGTCGATTTGCATCTAACAATAGATGATTTCGACGTTCTAAAAACAACGCAAAAAAAAAGGATAGTGTGTTTTCTTTATAAACACGTGGAGGCATCAATTATTTATTGACCTGCCGGGTCGGCTTTTTGACCGGGCGCGCAGGCAGTGGATCTCATAATCCTGAAGAGCAGCCTTCCTAAAAGACTGAGGGAAAAATATCTCAGATTTTCGCGAGAAATTCCGTAACCGTCGACGCACATTCAATGTACACCTACACTGTGAAAAATCCGAATGAAATTTACAGTGCTCAGCATGAATTATTTAGCGTGATGTGCTGAGCACGTCAATATCACGTGATCAGCTATGGAAATTGCGAGCGGTTAGTGAAATTCTTGAGTAGTCACATATGTATTTCAAAATTACTATCCGCTAGTAAATTGACTAGATACTTGTACTATTACATTTCTGAGCATATTATTTTCATTGATAGCTATTAAATGAATAAAACATGCATATTTTTTGATTTCTTTATTTATAAAATGATTTCCTGGTTTCAGGGTAAGGACAGTCAACAAGGACATGCAAATCGAAATTTCTCGTGTACGAGTAATATAATTTTATCAATCACACCCCATTTTCTCTCATTAATTGTATTTTCAGTCATTATTTCATTTTGGTGCTGCTTGCTCTTTTCTGCATGGATGGCAAGCCCAGTTTATAGAAACCTAGAAATAATTACAATTACCAGAAGGTAAATTACTAGTACACACGTTAAAATTTACAAGAATTAGTGTCTTCGTAGTATTACTTATTCATAGTGAAAACATGTTTTATAAATTAAGGTTAGGTTGCATTGTTTCGGTTGCAGCGTATGATATTGTAATACATTGAACTATGAACACGCGGGAAAATCCAACTGTTCATTTCAAAGATAGAAATATTTTCAAGGAAGAAGCGGAAAATGGATGAATCATGAATAAACGACTGTGTAAATTGTATATTGTGGGTATCACTTACAATTTATACACGATGCGTTGCGGTAGACAAAAATCTGCAGTGGCGATGCATGCGACGCAATAACACTGCTTTATGACGCAATGTCATCAAAAATTTGCACTGGAACTTTGATACCAAATGGTAAAAACACTATCTAACTTTTTACACGAGCGAGAAACTTTACCACATAGCAGAGAGTGAATTCACACTGGAATAGAAAAATTACTGAGACTTGGTAACATTAGTAGTGGCAGTAAATTTATTGAGCTCAGCACAGCACGCCAGATCATCCATGCTAAGGACAGCGATTTTGTAAACTGATGGTAAATTTACAAGTAAGATTACAATTCCACGAGCGTTAGCTCTGTGAATTCGCCATTAGATTCCAAAAATACATGTTTGGATTAGTAACATTACTGTGCCTAGCAGAGTAATTGAATTTACTAGCAGATATTAAATTTTATTCGGATTTTTTACAGTGCAGTCTCAGCGATTCATTGTCCAGTGTCGTGGGGTTTTAGGTGGTACCACTGGTATCACAAATGCATCGCAGCGAAGTCGTCGGGTTCGCTCGGCTAGATTGGGTATATACTCATGTTGCAATTGCATTCACGCGAGGTAATGTTAGAATGACTTAGCCTCATGCTGACGCATCTTTAGTCGATGTTAAGATCACCACCGGTTGACTTGTAAGTACGCTTTGAATGAGTATTTTTTCAGCCCTTAAAGACAATGCTCGCCTTGATACATATAAACAACATCAAAGTTACATAAAAACAACAAAAACGAGTGCTAGAATGGAAACACTATGTCTGAATTTATGCACCATAACAGCAACATCAAGAACGATCAACAAAATCCGATGTTCGATCTAACAAAAGCCCATGCTTGATTCTTTTTTCACCAGAGCTCTTCCAACCGGCTCAAAAGATATACAGTGGAACCTCCCGATCACCTTTCAGCAGTGGCAAAGCGAACTCTCAGTAACGTTTCAAGGGGAAGTCCCTACCCCCACCTTCGCTGGAGGTAGGTGTATCTGTGGGGAAGAGCAACCTTTCACTTTTCGGGCGCCACTGACATGAGGGAAGAGCCGAATGCTAATGAAAACGGGGAGAGCTCGAAAACGTTACTGAGAGTCCAACTCGTACGCTACCGGAAGGGAAAACGTAACCGAGAAAAACGTTACTGGGAGGTTCCAATGTATAAGAGTTCGAACGTTCATAGATAGAATATGTAAACGATTCCACAGATAAGGACACGTACAACAATGATTTCCAATGCAAAAGATCGCTTTGTCGACAAAGATACAATAGCGCAGTAGGCGACGTCTTATACCAGTGTGTTTTTGTTTTTTTCAAATCAAAATGCTAAATTTCATGTATCAGTGATGTTACGAACATTCAGAGGTGACAGGCAAGCAGATTGTCTAATAGTGCAGTAATATTGAACCTGAAGAAGGCTACATTTGCATGATGCATTAAACATGCTGTGATGGTGCTGTAACGTACGATTCATTAGTGGTTCATAAAAAGGCTCGATGATGCTAGAATGTTAGCTCCATGACGCTAGAATGTTAGCTCCATGACGAAGCACATTTGTGATTCATGCATTTACGCAAGATTTTTCCGACGTATCTTTGACTATTCATGAAGTCTTTTCGGTCAATCAGAATGCAGCATTTATTGGGCAAACTTGTCTGCGATAATGCTATCTGGGTATTAATAATTCAATATGAACCTTGTGTTATATAAGGGATCTTGAAATTTGAATTTTGCAGGGCCAGATGGTGGCCTCAGTTCATGTCGGGCCAGTTGAAGCAAGTCCGACTTCGAGGCCATGACCTAACCTCAAAAGGAGTTATGGTCGAAGAGTCGTTCGAAGTCACGTCAAAGTGTAAACAAGTCGGTCCGCATCGGGAGACAAGTGTAACTCAACCTCTCATGTACTTATCAGGAATGTCAATTGATTTATATCTTTTTTTCATGAAAAAAATAAACGTCAATTCGAAGAAAATGGCATAATGTATACAACTCAGAGTATTTTCCAGCGCTAGAAACAACTTTTGTTCATATTTTCGGCAAGAAACGAATTCTTTGACGGAAGAATTACGCATCTTCGAGTGCTATCCACGAATAATGCCATTTTTCCATGTTTTCAAGAGACGAGAAGTAATGGTTGGACAGGTCGCGCCTCCTTGATTAGAACAAGTAGTAATCTGAAGGAGCAAGTTCTGGAAAGTACGGCGGGTGAGGTAGGACTTCCCATCAAACCGTTTTTAAATAATTTTCTATGGGTCCAGCGAAATATCGACAAGCATTGTCATGTTGCAAAGTAACTTTGTCGTGTTTTTCAATATTTTTCGATAGTTTCCGGCCATTCTGCCTTAAATTCTTGGCTCAATTTCATTAATTAACGTTAGTTGTGATCCTCAGTTATGGTATCACCAGGATTTAGTTGGTCATGATAGATGACATACTTCCGATCTCCCCAAATACACAGCATTACTTTCTTGTCGTGCATATTCCGCTTTGGTGTCGCTTTCATGGTTGATGGAATCAGTTAGCTGTGCTTTCCATACACTTTCTTTGGCGTGAGGTTATCATAGTTTATCCACTTCTTATCGCCGGTAACAGTACGATGCAGAAACCCTTTCCTTCGACATCACTTGTGAGGCAGTTCACACGTGAAAAGTCTCCTTTCACATCACTCGGATCCAATTTGTACAGGACCCAATTTCTTTGCTTTTCGATCATTTTTATTATTTGTAGAGGCAAGAGAAACGTTGGCAGGGAGATGCTCAATGCTGCTGCAAGTACTTCATGTGTCTGACTTGAGTCTTCATTGAGCAAGGCTTCTAATTTCACATCTTCGAACTTATTTGGCTCACCAGGATGTTTCTCGTCTCGTAAATCAAAGTCACCACTTGTTTCGTTGAAACCATGCACGACAAGTTGACTCAGTTGGGTATGTTCCCCGTAGACTTCCACAAAAATACAATGGCTTTCTGCTGCGATTTTCTTCGGAAAAAAATAATGGAGTAGAACTTCCCGAAAATGTTTTTTTCTAGGACAAAACTCGTCATAACTCAAGTTCATAGGACTAATGTTGCTCACCTTGCAACAAAATGGGTTATTCTAAATAAGAAAGCCTGATAACCGTACTCCAACGTGACACTATTGTTAGAGTAAAACAACTTGAATAGTACAATCTACATCATCTGTTGTAGAAAGATGGAGAATAATTGATATTCTCAATCATTCGAAATATATCGAATAATTGTGTTTTATAATCAGTCGGGAATTTTCACTGTGTTCCCCTATCAGAAGTTCACCCTTAACACTTGATAATATAGAAATTTATGATGGCTTACACTTGCGAAGCAGCTAAATCCCATGTTAGTAAATTTCCCTGCTGTAATAGCCAACGGTTTCTGGGCTCGTAAAATAAATGGGGATATATAGGTTTTCATCTTTTTTCCATAACCTACATGTGGCAATAAATACCACTCGGAAGTGTATGCAGCGTTGTGATTTTCAGTGCTTTCATCGATTATTTCATTACAAATGCTGGCATAAATCATACATTGACAAATGACAACGAATACTATAGCTGCGTTCAGCATTACTTTTGGTGGCGATTCGGCACTCTTTAAAAAAGAACATATTAGAATTTATGAATGGTTAGCATATGGTTGAAGAGTAGGGAAACACCTATTTGCACTTAAGATTCTTTTACATGGCGAACAGAACAGAATACTATGTACGTTTTTGTTGTTATTCGTTGTTTTTAAATCACAGCGGAACGGAACGAACAGCAAAGAACGGATGCGGGAACAGTAGCCAGATAAACGCTGAAGGAATAGATGCATGAATCAGCTGCTATTGATCGGAGGCTAATGCTGCAGATACTCGCGGCCAACATCATAGAGACCCGGGTTGTCGCTCAGTCCGCCCGGAATCGATATCGGACGGAGGCAAGAATTTTTTTACAAGTTTCGATAAATGATGAAATTCCATACACACTTCAAAGTTAGGTAATTGTACTACGTAGTTTGATTGCTAAAAGTTTGGTGAATGAACATGATTCATGCATATGCCCACTTGACGTTCACGTGGACATCCAAATACACGTCCATGTGATTTTCTCATCTGAATGTCCCCAAGGACGTTCATTTGGATATTTTCAGCTCGGCACATCCATTTCTTTTAATGAACAGTCAGATCAACGATCTGCAGCTGTTCGTGACTGTGTTTACACTGCTTACGACTGACTGCTTACCACTGTCAAACGTTGGGATAGTTCGAAGTTTATTTCTGTGTATTTCCGTTGATATTTTTGACAGTCCGACATTAATCCATTGAACCAAAACAGTGCACAGCTATAATGGAAGCTGTGTTGGCCGCAATTTTTATTCGCTCATATTCTGTTCTGACCGCCCATACAGGGTGCCTCAAAGTCGACGGAACACCCGGGAACTGAGCGTGAATTTCTTATCTGATTCTGATACGGTTTTCCTTTTGCGATTTTTTTATTTCCGCAAAATTATGAGAGTTATTAACGATTTAAATCAGCCAATCTCGGAGCGTGCCATTACTATATGGCCATAAAGACTTACCCGCGCCGGAAAGTGGTTATCTATGGAGAACTGGAAACCAGGAGAGTCAACTCGGCTGGTGGGGGTAAGGACCGACGGCCACAAATCCTTCCAGGGTTGACCGTTGAAATGAGAGGTTCAGAGCAAAAGTGAGACGAGTAGAGACAGAAAATATAGACTTTCGCATATGTCTTGCTTTCTTTTGTTTCACTTTTGCTCTGAGCGTCTCAAATGATGAATTGGTGTACCAAGGCCTTTATGCGCACGCGCTAGGATTTTGTTACAATGCTTTGAAGAGAGATAGAAACATCCGCTTCCTGCCACCATCCCCTACACTACGGATGGTAGAGACAGGATGGTAAACTCGGGTGTGCTTGAATCAGGAGTAAGCTCCTATAGTCCGATTATGATGCGCACAAGCTACTGAGTCGATTTGCTACAGTCCGATTACGATGCTCCGTAACTACTATGCATCCACACCACTGACCTTATTAAAGTTTCGAACATGTATCACAATGTCTCGCCTGCGTCCGACTTGAACTAACGTTATACATCGCGACAGATCAAAAAGTTACGCGAGCACCCTAATTGCCAAGCTGGCCATCTGTCAGATTTTGTCACCTCCCGCGATTGTGAACAAACATCATAAATGTTTCTCGCGTTGTACAAAACGTAATTGCAGTGCTAATGAGCATGGCAAATATGCGTGGGAAGGCATTTTGATATCATGTAATGAATTTATCTTGCTTTCGAATTTCTATTTAATGTGATGCTTTTGATTTTTTAAAGCTCGGTGTTATTACAAAATGAATTTAATGAATAAAATGAATCTATCTTGTCTTCGAATATATATTTACAGTTTTAATTACAAAAATATATTTTCCATGGTTTCATTAGGCATCACTCATTATTTTTTCAATCAATAATTTTGAAGATTTTCAAATGCTTCGAAATTTAGAACTTGAGCGAATCTTTGACGAGTATGTGAAATTTTGATATGGGAATATAACTTAACAAAAAAAGCATTTTCATTCCTTTCAATGATTTATGCATATGAATGATTTATATTATTGTCAGTAGTCGAAATTTTGCAATATTCATAATAATATTAAAATACAGAATTTGATTCCAGATTTAGAGAAATCATTCAAATATAATAATATGATTTCCTGAACTCTTGACATTATTAAATTTAAAAAATATTCTGCAGTTCAAAAATTTGACATTCAATATGTAGCTGTAGAATATATAATATAGCTATATCTATCATTGAAATCATGGTGATCATTATTAAATACAATTCGATATTATTCATTTGTTATGAACAGTTCATAATCATTCATAGTCAGATGAATGAATTTGGAAAATATTAAGAATTTGTAGCATTTTCATGATTCTGCAATTTTCTGTGATAGAACAATTTTCTCTGACTCAGAAAGTAAATATTTTCAACGTAATGTAATGAGCCGCTTATAAGCGACCTCTTTCCATTCCGAATCTCAACGAAACTAAGAAAAGTCAGCTTACAGTGTCAATCATTTAAATTCGAGCGAATAGGAGTAAGTGAAATTTGCACCAGTACGCATACGCGAATCACAGATATTTAAAATATAATTTTATATAAAATTGAATTGATCGTAATTATGGGGAAAAACCCCATTTACGTATTTTTAGGAACCTAATTTTGTAAGCAAGCGGACTAATTAATCTTAGAGCATAAATTGGAAACCTTAATCAATAGACCAATTAAAAATAACACTCAGAAATACACCTTAAAATTTACACTCAAGAATGAAACTTGAAAATATAACATAGTTAAATAAATAATATAATTATTATTAAAAATAAATAGATTTAAGGAAAGCGTTTGGATCTTCCCGCCGGAACAATCACACACAAATATGAGAGTTTAGGGTTGCCACGATTCCTGCATGAGCAAGTTCGCGCGCCTGCGCAAAAGCTTGCATAGACGAGTTCGTGCAACCGACTCGAGAGCCGCGCGCGCTCGCTAAAAACATACACGAGCAAGTTTACGCGCTAGGTTCGAGCGGAGCTGTATAAAAGGGCGACAATCCCATTTCACACTTTTTGTGCTTCAATTTTTGGATTTTCGAAATTCAAAGTTTGCATTTTTGTACTTCCAAATTTCGAATTTGAAATATTTATACTTTTGACATTTGTGAGTTAAAATTGGAATTTTGCAATATTAATTTTACAGCGAGTGATAAGTGAATTTTTTCGAATTCAAAAAAAATAAAACTCGAAAAAAATGAATAAATACCTACTCATATGTATGAGTTGTGTGCTCATATACTTCGGATTTCAAACATTCAAACACTCTATTGCATTTCATGGAATAAAATCTACTTGTAGTTTTTCAGTAAATAATTTTGCGATCAAAAAATCAACTATTGAAACTTTCGTCCTCAGAATATGAACAATATTATCAATTCGATATAAACATTTTATCATCATCTGCAGTCAAATGAATAAATTACAAAGATATTCAGAATTGAATTTGAATGAATCTGCAATTTTCAAAAATTTAATGAATTTCGGAAATTTTATGATTTCAAGATTTTTCAATTTCAAGGATTATGCATTCAATCATTTGCACAAAACCACTTGTAAACACTACAACCCTCGTAAGTTGCGGTGAGAGAGAATGAGATCGAATGGTTCTTAGTTCTCTCCCATTTCGTACTTATTCTCTCTTTTCCGTTTTTTGACCATAACTCATTTTTCGACCAGAACAATAATAAAAACTCATTTTATAAACCATCACATATCATATTTGATCATTTAAACATGTCAATTTTGCAATAAATTCAAATATTCATCATTATTGATAGTCATAAATATTCAATGAAATCAGAAAATGAGCATATTTTTATGACTGACTATGATTAATGACAGTTAATAGAATAATGTATCGATATTTTGTAATTCGAAGAACAATTAATTTTAGTCCAAAAACGGAAAAGAGAGGATGAGTACGAAACAGGAAAGAATTGAGAACCATTCTATCTCATTCTCTCTCACTGCTACTTACGAGGGAAGCGAAGGTTAACAAACACAACACACCGAGACGGACGTAAAAAAAAATCACGTGCCAGGCAGGCACGTGTCATTTAATAGGCGCAGTGGTGAGGGGCGTCAGCTTACGACGCGAATCGGCACAGCCAGGTATACAGGGCGAGATAAGGGAGATAAGGAGTTTACCAGGGGTATGACACTCCGTATCCCGGGCTATTGAGAAATTTGTGGCCTTAGGGGCGACGACTCGGACACTTGTAGTAGTGCTGGGGATACCTTCTTCCCCTCTCTCTTGCTCCTCGCGCCCATGCTCCCTATCCCCGCTATACCCTATTCCCCCCATACTCGCTCTCCTTCTTTCGCTTCACTTCGCTTTCTTCGTCGCGTGTCGAGTCTTTTCGGGAGGAATTTTTTGTCTTGTTTCTGAAATTGAATATTCATCATTGTAGAGTATAATTTAGAACTTGAACTCGTAATATTAATTTTTAAAGTAGAACTGCTCTGGATGTCGGAGTGTTCGAAAGCTCAGTTTGAATTGGGAACTTGAACAATCCGAAAATTCCAGGAGTTCGAGGTCCCAAACTCCGAATATATAAATTTTAAGACCGAGAAATCAAATAATTACAATTTCGGTATTTCGAAAATTCCTGAACATGGGAATTGACGTACTTTTTGACTCAGAATTTCGGATTTGAGATTAATAATTTTGAATTTC
>JAPYZK010002940.1:0-12935 GCA_030522785.1 Platygaster equestris | reverse complement strand
CCAATTTTTGTATGCTGAGCAATTAAATTACCGGAAATGGATGAATAAATCAAAATCACTAAATTTTAAATAAAGCGATCATTGATGTAGATTACAATATTTGAGTGTTGAATAAATGATTATAAATCTTTGAATATTGTATGTCGATCTAAAACAAGTGTAGTTTTACTCATTTAGAGTAAATTCCTGACGCTAGATTGATTTGAAAAATTTTCACTATTTCTGAGTAAATTATCTTTAAAAATTTAGTTGGTGCGTTTCTTTGCAGGGAAATTAAAAAATTGAGTTACTTAACATAGGGTAAACCTTTCCTCTCACCCCCCCCTCCCCCCCAGTAATAAACATGAATTTTCGAATGTAAATGTCGATTGGAACCATCTTTGCCAACTTTACATTGGAATAAAGGGTTTTCTACTAGTGTGAGTAGGGTCAGATTTTCGCAAATGCTACAACTCGAGATTACAGTGATAATTCTATCATTACTGCATCACTGGTCGTCATTTTTTCAATAATTGTTTTCGTCTGCAATATCATTATCAATGAGAGCGGGAAAATGGCAGGAGTATAATCGTTACTGAATGATTTTTAATCAATGTTTACAGGCGAACATCGCCTCGACAACTAAAATGTGACATGATTATTGTAGGAACTGCAAGATTGTTTGTGATGATTCTAGAACTTCATAAAAATAGAAATACATAGGAATTCACTTTTTCCATTTACCTTTTTGGAAAAAAACATACCTGGATTTGTCCTATATCTGGAACATCAGGCCATTCTTGGGAACGAGATCTGCCTTCGCGGCTTTTTCTAGAAGAACCATTTCTCCCACTATGCACGTTATGATATTTCGAAGTTTCGCGATGATGCGCCAAAACTGCTGATTGCCTCTCATTACTCGTTTGTTCCAACGAAGTCAACTCGTTCTCCAACTGGGAAACCTGAAAAAAATCAATTCTCAACTTAAAATAATAACAGCCAAAATTATATAGAAATTAAGGGGCCATTAAATGATCACGTAACGCATTTCCTACACATTCTCCTCCCGTTTTTCCAACACACCGAACCAGGGCCGTAGCAACGGTCTCGAATTGCCTGAGGCAAAACACCTTCGGGACTCTTTGAACGGTTACTACCGAATTGCGCAGAAAATCAAAGAAACCAAAAAATTTTTTGTTGATTTCTGAAGTGCCGAATCTCATCTGAAGTAGTCGTTCTTAGCTACGAACATCAATTTTACCTAAGTCTTCTTTTTTACCTGCTGGCTGTTTTCTGCGCCACACGGCTTCAAACATAAAATGGCTCCCAAAAAAAATACAACGGACTCGACGTACGAAGGTCATTTGAAAAATTTCGAGCTTTACCGACAAACATAGTACGTACACATAACAGTAAAATATAACTTTTTCCACCGTCCGACAGATGAGCGCCTGAGAGTAAAAAGAATAAATGAATCGCTGGTTGATAAGTCTGACGAATAGATAGATCATTGCCCATAAAAAATGCTCGAAAGGCAAGGCAGGTGAAAAGCACGATTAGATCCGGGGAGGTAAAAACGGCAGCAAAAGTTTTTCACACTTATGTTTCCCGAATTAAATTTGTCATTTTGACCGCTCTATAACGTGTTTCGTCCTGCTTACTGAAATTTCAGGTTCAGCGCTCTTTATACTAGATTGTATCAAGGATTGTTTCGGATAATATATGGGATGTACTGAATTTCTGATTGAGATTGTATGTTACGTATTTATTTAGGGATTTGTACCGCAAACAATGCATAGACTTGTAAAGCACGCGAAGATGAATGAACACTATTATTATGTACATCTTCCGAAATCTGATATTTGTTTTTATCAGACTGGCAACCATAATCGGCTCTACCATAACGCGAACTACGCGACTGCGTAGTGCGCCAAATCTTGGGAAGCGCCAAACCGTGACACGATAAACAATTATACATACATAATAATGAGCACGCAACCTGTGTCTTGCGGCTGCAAAGTACTCTTCAGGAGCTTTAGAAGCAAATAATGCAATGCACTATTTATAAGATGATATCTACTTTTGTCAAGTTAGAAGCACGAAAAATCACATTACAATTGCGATAGGATGTGTACTTTACTCTCAAAAATTTATAATTGATATGATATTCCGGATTGATAAACGGTCTTGTGTTTTGATACACATTATTGTCGTTGGAACCTATGAACGAGAAGATGAGGGGGGGGGGGGGGGGCGCAAAATTTTTGTTTGCCTAGGACGCCAATCTTTCTTAAGCTGGCCCTGCTGGCAACATTGAGATTGCCCAATGTATTCAGTATGACCTACCCCTCCCTGTCACTTCACCACGCCTGCCCACTCCAAGTACCTTCAAAACACCGAAAAATTTCGAAATTCGTAGTTTATTAACTACGAAATTGAATTTAGAAATTTACAAGTCGTCAAAAACGTCACCATCGATACAGATGGTGCTTCATATTCACTCGCAATGAGCTAAAATTCGTGAAGTCGGCACCCCAATTTCCACTCGATCATGGAATAAAATTCTTTATACAGTATTCGACAGTATTTACCCACCAAAAACACATCCTAGAAGGGTTTTACGAAATTTTCAATTTGACTGTTTTTAAAGAGGGTCAACAATTATGACATTTTTTATTGAAAAATTCATACCGTAAAGAGGATTCAATAGAATTAAATGAGAATTTGCGGTAATGTAGTTGAATGGTTACTGCTTTTAACGATAATACTCAAAACGAAAAATTGCGAATTTTTCATATTGTTTATGAACTTTTTGATAAACAATTATCTATTTTTATGTGTTCTACACGCGACAATTAATTGATTTTTAGCTTAACGTGTGCCTAAAACGATACGGAATTACATGCAAAAAGAAATTTTCACCGCACGGCATTTGTTTTGTTGCAAACAATTTTTTTGTCGCCGAGCGGGCGGAGTCTAAAAACGGAGTCTAAAAACATAGTCAAATTGAAAATTTTGTAAAACCCTTCTGGGATGTGTTTTTAGTTGGTAAATACTGTCGATTACTGTATAAAGAATTTTATTCCATGATCGAGTGGAAATTGGGACGCCCACTTTACGAATTTTAGCTCAATATTATTGCATGGTTCAAAAACTAGAACATTCGCTAACTAAAAAATCATAACTCGTCGTAATTGTGTATAAAAATTTACCTGCGATTCTAATCTCTTTTTAAGTGTCATAGTTGACATGATTTCCTTGAGAATGAGTTCCCTTGCTTGTATTGGGGAAGCACTTCCGGTGAAACCGTTGCTGCAGTTGAATTTGTCGTTAATTCCCTGATACTTCAAACCCGTCAGTTTCATCTGTTCGTTTTCCAAGGATGCAACCTGGGACCCCAGTTTGCTGACCTTGGCCTAAATATACATAAAAAAGTCAATGTCTAAGAATCTGTATATCACTTAATGTTCGAAACAACTCTGCGAAAAACTTGAGAACTTTGGAATTTAATCATCACCTAGAGACATATGAATGGTCGGGGAACGTAAGGGGCTAACCCACAAAACTTTCGACATCTATTTTTTGACTTTTTGAATTGTCCTATTTGTCCTACGTATTGTTTTATTTATTTATTTTTTTTCTTTTTTCTGAGAAAGTGAAAGATGTAAGTTTACCATTTTTAATCAAATAAAATAGTTCCTCAATAGGATATCCCAATGGGTAATAGTGGAACATGAGGGGTTTACCCCGTACAGAGTCTTACGGAGATTGATTTTTTGTCTGTTCCGTGAGGTTTCAATAAAATAATACTAGTTTGAAGTGCCCTTTGCCGGTTCTCAAGGTAGGTATTGTCACTATGAACACGTTCTTATTCTTACCTGACATGCGCAAGTATATACAAAAACCAGTTGTTTATCAAGAAGTGACGTGCGTAAATATTCCTAGTTTGTTTACGATCGTGCATTAATTGACTAATAAAAATGTCAACGAATAGCACTAGGGTTATTATTGCAGACAGTTTTCGAAGCATTGCAAACAAAAAATTATTTTCCCACGTTGCTTTTTCACATACAAAAATAAGGAAAAGCGTAAAATCGTATTTCAAATACAGCACGAATGTAGGTGTGGCTTGAGACTTAGCCCCTTACGTCCCTCGACTATCCCTTCAGATAGCACCCAGAAACTTCCAGAGATCATAAATGGAGAAATATTAAAAGTATCGCTCTGAAACCTTGACATATTGCACATTCTACTATTTTCTTCAAATTTTGTTAACACTAACGAAGAATTACAAAAAAATAAGAAATGAGACAGTTTTTTTCGTTTTCCTGAGAACTTTTCCGAATGAGGGTTAGCCCCTTATGTTACCCGACCATTAAATGTACCTAACTCTAGTAAGTGAACATGTAGAGAGGCGAGAAAAAGGAGGGGTACAGCAATATTCAATTACCATATAGAATTAATTAATGTGAATGTGATTTCGAGAGTTTTATCATATCAAATGATCACTGTATACTCGTTCCTTGATACAATGGCGGCAACGAGAGATCTCACCAGCGGAACATTTTGTGCGCGCACAATGAAACGCATGCGCGTCAGTTTTTATGCGCACTCTACAAATAGATAAGTTGGGGAATAGGGGAGGCCATGTTTTTAGTTGTATTAAGAGCTCGTTCCATCAATGTTCGTTGTATCAAGGAACAGGTATACTTGCCACAAGCATAACTGTAAACTGAATGAATACGTGTGAAATTATGGTTTTCTATAAATTTTTCTGTATTTTGCTTGCAAAATACGTTACGAGGTGGTTCAAGAGGGTCTTCATACTGCTCATACTTCGAACACGCTTGACATGCGAAGACTCTTTTTCGTCTCACTTTTGAATCCATGGCCGACTCCGATTTACCTTTCTGGCATTCACGTCAGCCGGGTCATATCGTCCGAGTGAATCTGACTGACCCGCTGGGTAAAACCATGGAAAACCCCGCGGCAGAGAAGGCAGTCGTGAATTTGCTTCCTTACCTGGGCGCCATAAATAATCTTCCATAGAAAAAAATCTACTTTACCCGAGGCGGGATTCAAACTCACGACTTGCGGACTATGAGACCAGTGGTTTATCCACCTAACCATCCAAGCCGCTACGAAGTTCAAACACTCGAAGATTAGAAAAAATTGAAAAAAAAAAAATTTGACAATTTCAAATTCTAATTACGAGATCCTTAAATAATTTATTTTGGCATGGAAATTTGAAGTCCGAAGTTTGTAAAAATGCAAAAATCCTTAAAAGTTAATATTTTAGTATTTGAATTTATAAATTATAAATGACTGGATTTTCCATTACTTACACATGGAAATTTGCATACGTGATTTCTAATATTTGGAACTGTAAAATGACTAGATTAAAAATTACAAGATTAATAATGGTATGTTGAAGTATGTTGAACTGAAAAATGCAGAACTCATGAATATCGGAAATTCGAATGAGCATTTCCGTACTCGTTTCAGTATTCAATTGAAACGAGAAATGAAACAATATTTGTATTTTCGATACCAATAGCATGATATCCATGAATTTCCGATGTCACAGCTCAAATATCGAGTTAGAAACATCAGTATTTCGACGAATCGATACAATATCAACCCTAGATATATTACCTGAAGATGCTTGTGTCGCATGACGATTTCCTTCGCTTTGGCCAAAAGATCGCCAGGCGACAAAGCGTTGATTCCGAGCTCGGACATTCTGGCTTTCAGAAGTGCGACGCTGTCGTCGATCAACACTTTAATTTGTTTTTCTAGTTGCGCAGCTCGAGATTGGAGTTTGGTGTTTCTCTCTTTCTCCTTGACTATGTTGGAATTGACTTGGGTCCGAAATTCAGGGGTTTGCATCGTCTCCAGCATCGCCATAAACTGGTCCCTAAAAAGAAGTCGGACGAATCAAGAAGAATTTTCTTCAGAATTCTTCAAAAAGAATCAAGTCGAACGTTCGGACTGATTCAGCTGCGTAACCTCAAATAACTTCACGAGAGCTACGATAATGCCAGCTTAGAAGCTACGCTAGGGTCGAGGGGCGATTCATTTCCCGATAAATGGGAGTCATGGGAGTCGACTCCCACATGACTCCCAATTTGGGAGTCAGGCTTCCCAAGTTGGGAGTCATGATTCCTAGCGATGTCAAAATTTAAACATGTCAAAACTATATTACCTGTAATCTTTGACATTCTCAAAAACTTCAAAGTTCTTGGACATTTTCGGAAACTTCAAAATTTCAACACTTTTGAAACTCACGAAATTTCCGTAACATTTCAAACTTAGGTACTTTATAATTCCTCAAAACTTCACAATTCCATACAATTCCGAAATTTCCAAAGCTTTGAAACTTCCGAAATTTTGAAAATTTCAAAAATTTACAACTTCGAAACTTCAAAATTTCTAAATGTCAAAAATTTTCAAATTTCTCTGCTTTAACACTTCAAAATACTTGAAAGTATGCGAAATTTCCAGAACTTCAAAAATGTCGAAACTTGATAATTTTTCATCTTTAAAATTCTTGAAAACTTTCAAGTTCTTGGAAATTCTCTAAAACTTCAAAATTCTGACATTTGAAAAACTTCGAAAATTGCGGAAATTCTGGGCTTCATAACTTAAAAATATTCGAGCACTTCGAAACTTGCGAAATTTTCGGGACTGTAAAAATGTCGACATTGCAAGTTTTTGAACGTTCTCAAAAAATTCGAAATTCCAACATTTCAAAGTTAGTCATAAGTTCCAAAACTTTATTATTTCCGCAACAATCCCGCTTCATTTTCCTCGCGGTAAACGCTAGCTTATCAAAAAATTATGAACAAAAAAACTTACCTATACAGATCCAAGACAATCTGCAATGCGTAGGGAGTCGCAGATGGCGCTTGCGGTATACGCAGTTCTTCGTGCACCATGGCGGTAGAATTGGTCTGCATCGAGACAGAAAGCGACGAAAGTTGTTGATCGACGCAGCCAGGCGCGGGGGGAGGCCTTTTCCCTAAAGTCCCCGGCGACGTGCTCAGCAAGGTCTGACTGTGCAAAAGGTCGAGCCCCGAAATGTTTATAGCTTTTTTGGGCTTGGTCTTTTTCAGGCCACGTCCGCGCTGGCGCCCTCTCGACGCGGCAGGCGGCCGCGCATTTATGCCGTTTACTGTTTTCCGGGCCAACTTTCGGCGTACTTTACTTTGTCGACGCTTTACGGGGAACCCGTCGTCGTCGCTGTCACTATAAAATGACGACACGGTCAACTATGACAATTCATAATAATAATGACAATTCATCATTATTACAACGCGCAATTTCTCGAGAGAAATTACGCGAAAAATAAAAGAGGAACAACGCATTTCTGGAAAAATGCTCAAGCAATGACCTGATTGCTTTAGTTTTCTTGACACAACAATTTTTCGTACCTATTGGTCATTTGATCTTCGTTATTTGGGCTCACGCTCTGTCTGGACAAATCACGTTTAGCCCTTTCTCCCCTCGAATTGTTTTTGCCGGCAGTGTTGTTTATCACAGAATCGGAATGGTCGTTGTCGAGATTGCCCTGCTTGTTGTTTTTCAACGTAAAATAACGCTCCAACTTGGTCCTGTCTATTTTATGTAAATAGTAGGAAACTGGTTTTCCTGTCCATGACACAGAACCGTTGAGCGGAGACATTTCCGAAACGTGCATTATCGTTCCAATATCTAAAATGATAAACAAAAATACGACGTTATTTCTTAAGTCAACCAGATGAAAATCGTTAAATGCAACTTTTGCGAAAGAGTTCGCGTATAACTTCAGTGGCGTGTACAATGAATATTCTTCTTTTCATGTAGTACCACCAGGGATGTAATTTTACCAGTCAGAAACAAAATCGGTCAGGTCGTGGTAATTACTGACTGTCATTTACCGTAACTGACGGTCAAATTCCATTTTACAAAGGTTTCCCATTGTCATTCACTTTTTTTATGTCAAAGCATAAATAGTTCAACTGCAATCTGTTCAAATAATTACCAGAGAGATTGCGATCGGTAATTCGAAAATTCAGAGGACAAAATGATTTCGAAGACACGATTCGTGCGCCGTCTCGAAGATCGGCAAAACGTTCCTTAAGTTGATGATCAACGTGGGGGCCAAAAGCAAAATTATTCACAAAAACTATTGTAGACCCCGTGATACTTTCGCGGTGTTCATCGGCCAGAAAATCGCCTTTCACCAAACTATAGTCGCCGCAGATTTTCCCATACCAGTTGAGCCATTTGCGAAAGTTCGTTTCCATACTCTGCAAAACAAAACGAAAAAATTGCACGTTTTTCTGTAACCCCTATGCACATATGTGACACGCTCCGAGAACAGGGACCTTAGGTCCAAAAATAAAATTTTTCAGGATAGGCGATTCAAGTTTTCATAGCATAGGCGTTTGTGTAGTAACGCTTGTCATCAAAAACTCAGAGCGTTGTCAATTTTAAGAAGGAAAGAATTACTTTTTGACCATTTGAAAGATCGCTTGCCACTCTATTCAGAATAATGATAATTTCTAAAACCATTTTTTTGACCTAAAGCCACTTTTCCCGGAGCATGTCACATATGTTAACATACAAAAATGGAACAAAAGAAGATCATGTGACGTATAATGACCTGAGCATAAGTGGACGGAACATCGGCGCGTTCGACGCCAAGGCAGGTTTTGCAGGGAGTGGCGGCGGCCATTTGAAGGACGACCTGGCCGACACCTGATCCAAGGTCGACGAATACGTCCTCCGAGGTGGCACCGATTTGGTCGATCATTTGGCATACCAGGTCGTAGCTGGTCTCGCCGTAAACTTCCGGCGAAAACGGCTCGTACTGATTCAATTTGTCCGGTTCCACGACCGCCTGGTTGTACGTCTGCTGCAATATGTGTTTCAGCAAGCCTCGGCTCGGCCGCTTGTTCAAACGCTGCGAAGGTAAACTCGTGCCTTTTTCCTGCACAAACAAATGCATACATTTTTTCATTCAAGGAATCTATAGTAGATTGCGATTATCCAAATTATGTTACGGGAACGCTTTCGAGGCTATTCTTAAATTATAGTATAATGTGCGACTAGTTGGAGAAGGAGAAGATTCCATGAGCGGAATCTTCTCCTTCGCTCTGGACAGCCAAAAAATTTTGAAGACTAAGAGTTAGAGGCATTACTCGATGAAGATCCGAGTCAAACGCAAGAAGAATTTGCAGAATCATTGGGAGTGACTCAACAATTTTTGAACACACAAAAACGGACCGAATTATTTTGTACTCCCAATACAAAAATTAGACTAGTTCCAAACATTAAGATTCAGGTCTGAGATCTTATGCACAGAGATATTAAACGTCGAAAAGTATATACATACAATAAATGGACGAAATGTTGACATGAATGATAAATATTTATAATCGGCTCCCTCTCGTTCATTACCATCCTACTACCATATTCTATGTAAAATATTCAAAGTTTTCAGGCAAGTTTGAGACATGGTGGCACCGCGTGGGAAGATGAGCAGCGAGCGGAGAATGTCGATAAATAATGAGATAATTTACATATGTAACAATATGTTTGTTGAGCAAAGTGATAAAGGGGGAGAGGGGGAAGTTGCATGAAATGTAATAAATTACCAATTGAACTAAACTTCCGATGGCCCTGTTAAATCTGTCACAGAGACTTTTCATACTCTCGTAATCCCGCGTGTTGTAATTGCAGAGGATGTTGTTTTTCAATGGCAGTTTTAAATCGGGCAAATCTTCACACACCCACCGCATTGTTTCTATTATATCTAGTGCCCCGTCATGTTTGTCCTGAAACAGAGAAAAAACACAATTATTGGATAAATTATTTTGTATGCAATATCTCCCTATATTTAAAAAACATGTAAAAACATGTAGCTACCACCACCACCCACGCCGCCTCGTCTGTAAGTTTCCCACAATTTTCCATTTATTCCCGTCAATTTCTATTAATTTCAGTTGATTCTCATCAATTCCTATCATTTTCCATTAATTCATATCGATTCTTATCAATTCCTATCGACTCTTATTATTTCCTATCAATTCTCAATCGTTCTAGTCAATTTCCATCAATTCCTATCGATTTCAGCCAATTCCAATCGATTTTAATCATTTCCATCACTTTTTATCCATTCCCGTTGATTCCTATAAATTCCCATTGACACTCATCAATTCCCATCAATTCTTTTTGTCTTCTATCTATTTCCATAGATTAATTCCTATCAATTCCAATCGATTGATATCAATTCCCATCAATTTCCATTAATTCATATTGTCTCTCATAAAATTTTTATTGATTCCTATCAATTTTCATTGATTCCAGTCAATTTCCATCAATTCCTATCGATTGCCGTCGATTTTAGCCAATTCCGATCGATTTTAAATGATCCCCATGGATTCCCATCATTTTCCATCAATCTTCATTGATTCCCATAAATTCACATTGACTTTAATCAATTTTCATTGATTAAAATCAATTCCCATCAATTCCCGTTAATTACGATCTCCTATCAATTCCTATCATATTCCATTAATTTTCATCAATTACCAATGATTTTCCGTTAATTCCCATTGATTCTTACTAACTCCCAATAGAGTCGCCTCTATTCAACTTTTTTTTACTGTATAATATTCAAATTTTTTATCTTGAAGAATTAATAATTTCAAGATTCGGGAAAGTTGCTAATGTAGATCTGAAAAGTTGAATTAATCAGTGACTCCAATGCAAACGTTGAATTCTAAAATTTCATGTAAAAATTATTTCAGATTTGAATTGCCAAGTTTGAAGATTAAAAAATTCTCGAGTCTATGATTCTTAGAATATAAAAATTTGAGGCATCAAATAGCAAGTTCCAAAAAATTGTCATTTATGCCGAATAATATCGAAATTATGGATGCTCAAAAATTGCAAAATGAGTAAACAAAAATAATTGGGGATTACAGAGGGCTCCATAGAGCCCGTGTCACCCAGACAGGGACTAGCAACAGAACCTGGCTGGCACCCAATGAGGGACCCGAAACCAGTAATGATAAACCAAAATAATTAAATTTCGAATTGATGCAATTCCAAAGTTTGAAAATTTGGAGATTGGAAAATATGTTATAGTTTGAAATCTTAAAAATTTGAAAATAAACACACAGTTATAATTATGATGATTGAATTAGAACTGGAAAATCTGAAATTTTTTAATTCTGGAATTTCAGGAGATTCAAATATCCAATCCATAAATATCAACTTTCAAAACTCGAAGAAATTGCTAATGTAAATCAAAAAATTCAAAAATAATGAATATGAAGCAGGCAAAATTTCAGTTTTAGAAATTTTTTGAAGAACATTTTTTTTCTATATACCGACAACAAATTTGTTCATTGGAATTCACAGGTTCAAGAACTAACAAACTCTGAGTTTAGAAATCCTTCAGATTTTCAAATTGAAAAACATCAAATCTCAATATCAAAACATAATATAAAGAAAAAAATTTTTTAAAACACACATTTTGAATACTACAAATTTACACAAATATTCAGTCTATTTCAACAGCAGTCTGATAAACCTCAAAATAACAATCGTCAGATAAAAAAAAAAAAAAATAATGCAAAATAACAATCAACATTCCATCCATTATTTTCGCGACATAATCCATATAATAATGACATCTTTGAAGATTTCAATCTACGGTTAATAATGGACTCAAAATTTCACATTTTTCAAATTCAAAACTCAAAAATTCGCTATTAGTACACAATTTTCATTTGCTGAACGCAGCCAAAATCGTCGCGCGGGCGCTATCGCGACTCGCAACACGCGTCCCCTCGCCCCACCCTCCCTATCGCACACAAACATAAACACACAAATTAGCGGAACGTGCAAAAATATTCCACCCACGAAAATATGAAAACACCGTCGAAAAATTCCTCCCGACCCAAACATTGGCGCAACATCGCCCAAACCCAAGAAAACAATCGGGTTTTAAACACAGCCCTCAAAACGTCAATACGAAAAATGCACTTACGGATCCGGTTCCCACGCTCAAAGGCCATTGGTAAACAATGGGTTCTGCGCCCACGGGCGAATTTAGCCTCAGCTCCATGATTTCGGGTAAAGTGCCAGGTTTCCTGTTTTCCAATTTCGAAAACCGAGGGAAAACCAGGGAAAACGCCGTGACGTAACGGGATCACACGCACCAGGAGTCGACACACTATTGCACACTATCACACACTAAATATTTTTAGTAAATAGGATTTATGTATGTATATACAGTATACTGCAGTCCTGCAGTATACACCACGAGCTTGGCGACATTTTTGTCTTGTAGAGCTGTGTAGAACCGAGAAACGCGAATAAGATGGTGTCGCGACGCGAGCGACGTTTCTGGTCAGAGAGGAAATTTCTGTATCGACGGAAAAGTGCCAACAAAATACACCTGAAGTCATTTCAACGCACGACTATCACCACACACGCTTTCAATGCACACGGAATCCTGCCCAAGCACCGCACAAATGCCATTTTCATAGCACACGACCCGCAGGCTCTTACTTATGTGTTTAAAGGCTGTTTTGTTTAGGTAATGCCAGCGAGTCCAGGAATATTTTGTCCGAGGCCAAAGAGTACGGGATTATTCAGTCCGGCGATTTTCTCGACAGCCCGGCAAGGCGTGAACAGCCGTGACTTGTACTTAAAAGGGATCCGATACTAGAGACCCTAAAATTTCCCTGGGGCGGGAAATATCGAATAGCATGTATATATATATACTGCATTCATCATTTCGAAATTCTGGCCCTAGGGAATTTTAGGGTCCTTAGTATCGGATCCCTTTTACGGTACCTTTTCATGCCCAGCGATTTGTCGCTCAAACTCTAGAGAATTCTAGTGACAAACGCTAAAACGAGCGGCAGTTTTCGTGCCCATAAGAAATTGAGAATGGT
>JAPYZK010002939.1:0-24845 GCA_030522785.1 Platygaster equestris | reverse complement strand
TGTTACATGTTTTATCCGTTGTGATACCGTGCAGTAACAAATGCTGCCAACCCCCTTTTTTTTACCCCAAATTTTCAGGAGGAGATTTGTCGCCGCCTCCAATCGCCACGATGAACCTAATATATATATATAATATATTATGAATATATATACATTATAATAAGTATATATATATATATATGTATATTGTAATACGGGAAACACATATATCATGCAATATCATGTAAGGAAAGCGCGGGATTTCGGTGGATTTCGGTGTCTGTAAACAAAAGAAACGTAACATATAAAACGTATCCTGAGCTAGGCAGTTTTTGTTTTTTGTTAAATTTCGACTCCTAAAAAAAATGGGTGGTCGTGGAAAAGGAGGTGCGTCTACTTTCATTTCGTTGATTTCGTAGAAAATGACATTATTCTCGATTAGTCTTTCATAAGCGGTATGAACGTCTTGCGATATGTTGTATAAATAAAGAAATAAATAAATAATGAAGAACATCTCGCCATCGCCTAAACTACGATTGACTGCGATGTCGGAATTGAATTTTCGAAGAGTTATTAAATGAATAGCTGCTGCTTCATTGGTACTTGGCATTTTCAGGAAAAGCACGAGCGAAGGCCAAGAGCCGCAGCAGCCGCGCAGGGTTACAATTTCCCGTTGGGAGAATCCACAGACTTCTGAAAAAAGGCAATTATGCGGAGCGTGTAGGCACTGGGGCACCTGTGTACCTTGGCGCTGTACTCGAGTACTTGACGGCTGAAATTTTGGAATTGGCAGGCAATGCAGCTAGGGACAATAAGAAAACCAGGTTCACAACTTCGCATCACTTCTAATAAACACTTGTATTATTTATTATTATATTCAATTTCAGTGTATACCCGATTGTAAATCAATTAATTAATCATTAATCCTTCATTTTTATCATTTCATCTGTATATATTCGTCTTTGAAATTTTAAACATTGAAATACCTGACATACTATTTCTCAGAGGACTAATTTCCCAGATTCTGATTCTGAAATTTTTTCATTTTTCATTGTCATACTTTGGCAATTTTTAGATATTCAAGTTCTATATTTTCAATTGTCATTTTTTATTATATCTCACTGCACATTTTCAGCTTCAAATATGAATCTCAGAGTTTAAAGAAATCTGTCTTAATATTTTCTAGATTATATTCAGAAATTTTTCATTTAATACTGGAACTTTCCATACTGAAAACGTCAACCCCAATAAAATTCATGAAATGGGAAACTTTTAGAAGATGATAATTTGAAGGGTACTGATTTGGTAACAGAAAATTGCATAATATTGATTCAAGTTTGCTTGTATAATAACGTAAATTGAAATGACCTTTGTAAAAGCTTCATTTAATTTAATGTTTTAATGGTTTTAATGTTGCGTTTCAGAATCATACCTCGACATATCCAGCTGGCAATTAGGAATGATGAAGAGTTGAACAAACTCTTGTCTGGTGTGACCATTGCGCAAGGTGGGGTTTTGCCAAATATTCAAGCCGTTTTGCTGCCAAAGAAGACAAATGTTTCAGGCAAAGTCGGCGGCAACAAGTCAGCTGCTTCACAAGAGTACTAAAACTGCCCAACACCTGCGATCTTCCACGATGTTCATTTTCTGCGTATATTAAGTATTTATTTCAACATATAACATTATGGTTGAAGACCTTCATTTGTCGCTCAAAATGTTAATGGCGGCTTTCAACAACTCCTGTATTTTTCCCATTTTCTTCAAAATGTGGCCTTTCTGACAAGCAATGTACTCTGTCCGAAAGATCTCAATAAAACAGTTATTGTCTAAATTCGTCAAATTTACAAATTCAATAATTGATCATTATTTCATTACCTTCGCTGATTCACTGCATGGAACTTACATTAAATCGAAATCACTCATTTTAAGTCTGAAAAATCTTTAAACTTCAGATGTAGAACTTTGAAATACGTCGTTTTTGACCCAATCAAATTGAATTCAAAAGTTTTCGTTTCTAAAGTTCGTTAGTTCCTATAAGTTTGGATTTTTATATGAAATATTCGAACTGACGAATAGTTGAATTTTTTTTGATTTTATACATTTCAATTTTTCGAGTGATTTCAGAAATCATACAACATTTTTCAGACTGTAAAATTGACTTGGTGCCAAAAAAACTTTCGAGTTTCAAAAATGTGTATGTTTGCTTTGCAACTCAAGAAACTACTAATTCTTGAATCCGCCAAGTCTTGAATTTCAGTATTGAGACCCTAAATTATTGAATTTTAAAAATTCACCAACTTTGAACTAGGAATTTTTTAAATTCTTTTCTGATATTCCAAAGTTCAAAATTCATAACGTTAGAACTTCCAATTTCTGAAATTTTTTTTTTTTGTGAATGATATGATTATAGATGACATATTGATGAATACTGAATTATTCCAAAGCCAACATGACTTATAAATTGTGGAATTAATTTCTGAATCAAACAAAATAACTGCAGTTCTAAATGATTTATTTGAAAATCTTGTAAGTATTTTTAAATATTCATTTGTAAATATTTGTATACATATTTATCTGAAAAATAAAAATTTCCTCACTTCAAGATCATTGTAGATCCGAACTCTAACTTCTCGTGAGGAAAGCGCATTGTTACTCTTGTCCCAAAAATTCCGGGCCAGAAAGAAATTTCGGGAAAACCCGGATTTTGCCTGCATAATTTCTAACCCTTTTTCAGGAAGTGTTTATTCAGGAAAAGGGTACTAGTAATCTGGAAAAACCCATGCCAGCTCAGAAACTCGGGCTATTCCAGATTTCCGAATTCCTGGTTTAGAAAGTATTGAAAAATGTTGGGATTGATCAAAGGGGAAAAAACCCAGAGGGAGTCCCGAAAAAGTGTATGGCATTTAAGAGATGAATTTAAGCGAGGGAATAGGCCGTTAATTTAATGTAGTGTGAAGGATATAATCCTTAAAAAGGAACTAATCTGTAAAATAAACAACAATGTACCAGGATTTAATACATTATTTATGACTTGAGTTATGCATGTATCAAAAAGCCGGAAAGCAGGAGAGCATAATAAAAATCAATAATCATTTTGTTTGCTTGTTATAACCAACCAAAATGATTATTGATTTTTACATTGATCAAATGACAGTTGATGCTCCGTTGATAAGCGCCTTTCAACAATAGTGTCATTTTCTTACCCAAATACATTAGAAATTGAGCCTTATATAATTTCTAGTTGCCGGGTTTTAGTTAGTTTAAAAGTATTTTTCAAAAAAATACATTAGAGTCAGAATTTCTCAAACTGATCGACCAAATTGGATAAAATCGAAAATACATTTTTTCAATGTTATTTTACATTGCTGGCACACATTCAAAAGGATTGAGGGAAAAAATTTTTTCTTTTTTTTTTTGATAATATAGAAAAAATGTATTTGGGTGATATTACCAGCATTGGAATTTTGGTTAGACACAGATTTGTAGTGATTTTTCCCGATTTCAAATGCCGACTTGAACGCGATTTTTGCAATCGGCAATTTTCAGTAACAATCTGTTTTTTTGTATTTGAATTTTTTATATTTTCGATTCGATGATATTTCCGCGCGGTAATAGCATCGAAATCGCATCATTAGATCGGCCATAATTAATAAAAAGAAAACTATAAAATTTGATTGTTGATATTATCAACAAAAGAAATTATTTAAAGAAATCCTTTCGGATTTGTGTGAGCAATATAAAATACTATTGAAAATATGTACCTGTTTACGTCCAAACACAAATTTTAATCCAATTTGAGTGATCTCTGTAAAAGATTGTCTTCTCATTGCGTATTCATTCGCCACAGGAAAAACGTTAATTATAATGAGTGATTAGTCTGATTATCAGTAAATAAAGGCCATTCTTATCGCATGTTTTACGAAAATTGAGGTTCTGCGAGTCGTATAAATTCCCGGCAAATTTTGTCGCGGCTGAAAAATACGCGATTCTCTTATTTTGCCCGAAACGTAAAAGTTTCGGGTTAATTTACGAATAATGTGAAATCTTGATAAACATTTCGAATAATATAATCATTTGATGAGGTCACCGCGGTATAAAGACGAAAATTCTGCATAAAAATAAAAAAAAAATAAAAATGATCAGTCCGTAAGAAATTGAAATTTTATAAGGATTTAATAAAATTGCATAGAGATTAGAGTTGTTATAAGATTCTGATAAAAATCCTGCTGTGTAGTAGGTTATTGCGGGTGTTGCAAGATTTTATTCGTTATCACGTATAATCATTTTTGCACTCATTCGACGACGAGTTTTGTTTTTATTTTCTATTCCAATAAACACAATTATACAGATATCTGTATAATTGTGTTTATTGGAATAGGAAATAAAAATAAAACCCGTCGTCGAATGAGTCCTTAGTGCAGGAAATGGATGTGAGAAAACAAAATTTAAAAGGACCGAATTTCCTGGGAAAGCCGAGCAGTAAGCATCAGCTAGGGCACACATAATATTATGTTCTTGCTCTTTCGCATGATTTGTTCTGTCTGCTGGTCCTGGTTTCCTCCTCATTTCAATACCCGTCGATTTCACGCTGGATGTTTTGTTAGAAAATTTCATGCTGTGAAGTACCCTCACCCTCCGCGGCTATTTCCTGTTATTTTCCTTTCTCGATTTCAAAATAAAAGCTCAAGTAATTATCTTCGTTTCACTGTCATTTCCTCAACATTTGGAGAATTTATTGGGACTCGTAATTTTATTGTTGTCACATGCATCGATCAAGATGGCGAATTTTAAGTCCGAAAATATTAAAATCACATTTTTAATTTTTGCAGAATTCAAGTTTTGAGTCTTTGAAGATTTCGGAATTTAAAAAATCCGAAATTCACATTGACACCATTAATTAGCAACATAGCAAACTTGGAGCTGATACGAAATTAATTCGGAAAATGTCAAGATTTCAAAATACCATGCAATTGGAGAAATTGGCTCTTCAAAAATCTAAGTTTTCAAATTGATAATTTAAATATTCGAAAAATGTTAAATTACGAAAATTCAAATGAAAGATTTTTATTGAATTCTTGCATTCAAAGATCAAATGGAAACATTACGAAATCATTTTTGGATTTTTAGGAGGGCAGATTTGATTCTTCGAAAATTTCGGAGTTTCGAAAATCCCGAAATTCATGTAAAAATCATCAACATAGCAAACTTCAAGTCGAAACGAAATAAATTTGAAAAATTTCAACGATTTCAAAATGTCAGTTAGAAAAATTGAAACTTGAAAAATTCAAGTTTTAAAAATTGATGATTTGAATATCCGATGATTTCAAAAATTCAAATTTAGAGAATTTCGAAGGAAAGATTTGATTCTTCGAAAATGTCTAAACTTGAAAATTCGAAAAAAAAAACAAAAAATGATCAGCAGTAAATGTTGAGTCTCAAAATCGTAAAATTAGAAATGATGAAGATGATAATATGAAAAGTCAAATAAAAAAATCTGCCACTTTGAAATGCAAAAGTGTCGAATCGAAATTTCGAAAATTGTAACGATCAATAAAATTGACTCGTGTGACGCGATAGGATTTTTTACGATATATTGTGTAGTTATACTTTGGTATGACGTCGTAAACATGTTGTTTCCGTTACGAGATGACTGCGACGATACACAGCAGTTTCAGTAATCATTATTATTCCAAAGCACGGAGCGTCAATTAACCCTTTCCTGGAAATGTAGGCCTGGCGGCTCGATCACGCCGCAAAATGCTAATACGCCGAATTCAGCGTATTTGGTTGGTCCGTTTTGAAAAAGTTTAAACTCCCATTATTCATATGATACATGTGTTCGACTTGGAAATTCGAGCTCTCAATCGCGGATATATCGCACGTTCAAGCCAGTTCAAACGGCGGACCACATGCGGTTTTGCCTCTCGATGCTCAGCATGCTCAGTAGGTGATTCACAGCAGTCGAGGACATCTTCTGCACCCCAGCATGGATCCTTCAGCGCCTTCAGGGTCAAGTATTTCGCCTTCCTTTTGAACTCGCACGTTTTGGGCCAAATAAAAGCAATCGTATGTCCTGTGTATTTTCCAGCCGAGAAAAACTTTTCCGGATATTTAGTCGACTCCGCGCAAAAGCTTGATTTTTGTGGTGAAGCATGCGATGCGATATGTAACACTGCCAAGGACCAAGAAATGTCGTTCGGCAGGAGCTGAGGTGATTTTACTCGACATTCATTCGATCAATTCAAAAAGTACAATGTTATTAGACAATTTCCTGGATTCTCAGACTTTTCAATACTTTTTCATATCTCTGAAATTCACAAAATCTTTTAAATGCTTGAAATTTTCAAAATTCTCTGGACTTTTGAAGTACTCGAAATACTCCAAACTTTGAAGATTTGCGAAATTGTTGAAAATCTTGAAATGTTCGAAATGTTCAAAATTATTAAGTTTCTCCAAGTTTCAGAAATTCGTTGAATTTTCGAAATTTCAATAATTTTGGAAGTATTGTAACTTGCCAGAATGTTCAAAACTTGTTCATATCTCTGAAATTTATGGAATTTTCGAATTATGAAAAGTTCGAAAATTTCGAAAAGTTTTAAAAATTTCAAAATCGCCTAAACTTTGAAATTTATCGAAATAATCGAAAGTTTTTAAATATATTAAAAATGTTCCAACTAAACAAAAGTTTCTCGAAATTTTTGAAACTTGTAAAATTTATTGAAATTTTAAGAATTATGGATTAGGAAACTGCCTTAATTCTCAAGATTATCGAAACTTTTTTTAATCTCTGAAATGTATGCAAATTTTTGAAATTCTGAAAATTGCCAAAATACTAAAAACTTTCGAAATTCTCTGAATTATTAAAAATCTCGAAATGTTCCAAATTATCAAGTTTCTCGCAATGTGAAGAATTCGTAAAATTTTCGTAATATAAAGAATTATAAATACATGCATCAATTTTCCAGAATGTTCGAAACTTGTACAAATCTCTGAAATTTACGAAAATTTTGAAATTCTCGAACTTTTCAAAATTCCGATAACTTGCAAAATTCTCAAAATACTTCAAACTTGGAAAATTTTCAAAATTTTTAAAAATCTTGGAATGTTAATAATACGTCAAATTATTAGGTTTCTCGAAATGTCAGTAATTCGTAAAATTCTCATAATTTCAAGAATTATGAAAATATTGTGAATTTCCAGAATTTATAAAACTTGTATGACTATTTTCGTTCGCGATGAAGTCGCGATCGAAAAAAGTCATTCTGTTCGTACGCAACATCACTTCTTTGTCCACAACGTCACGCGCCTCTTCCTCCTTGCACCTCCTTGCACTGCACCGTTCGTAAAAGTGCTGCTTGCGTGCGCTTGTTCAGGCTGCAGCGAAACGCCACTTCTGCGCGCAAATTTCGTAAAAAAGTCGTAAGCGCCGTAAGTCGTGAAAGTCGAGCGCTGATTGGCTATCTTCACTTGCCAATAACTCTGTCAATTTTGCGAATTTCAAAAAATGGCAGGAGAAAAATCGTCTTGTAATCATACAAGGAATCTATGGTTTTTAGTATTTGTGGTGTTTTTGTAACACCCTGTATGCTGACATGGAAAATGGAGTGACAGGAAGTAATTATTATATAATGATTATATTAACACAATTTTGGAAATAATACCTGCAATGTCCTTTAGGAGTCTGCTGATGGACGCCTTGAAAAAATCAGTAGCTCGAGTGGCCCCATTAGTAATACATTTCCTCGAAATGCATTATAAATTCACGTTCCAGCTGCTGGTATATACGATGTGGAAATTAGCATTTTGGGACGGGGCAGCTATAGAAGACATAGGAGTAGGACGAGTAGGACGATCGACCCACCGATCGTCACGTCTCAAGTGTTGCTTGCACATTTCACAGATTTCACAGTATTTGCTGGGGAAAACCAGCGTTTGTTGGCGTTTACCTGCAGCAGTCCGCACGTGCGCTATATCCGCACGTGCGCTTTTATTATGTCTCTATCCACGTACATTTTCACTCTTATAATTCAGAGAATATCCCACACTGCTTTGACATTTCAGGGCCGGCGTGAAATACTGATGGTCTCTATTGAGTTTGTTTTTTTTTCTTTTTTTTCCAAAAACGCCGTATTACGTACTCTTTATGCTCAGCCGGATTTGAATACAATACAAAAAATCGGCCATTCAACGTAACTCTTACTATCATCGAGTCTTTGGCTCGGTGATAATAGGATCATTATTTAGTATATCCACACTGCGCAACTATTAATATTTTTTACCACATGTGTATGTTTTTCGCGTCTTTTAATAGCTGCGGAGCGATGGGCGATGCTTGCGCCGCGGGACGAAAAACCTACTTTTGAGCCCGTTGGAGCGAGCCAAAAAATAATGGCAGGTAAAAAAGTATAGTTTTTTGCCCGCTACGGATTAAAAGTAGGTTTTTTCGGAATTTAAAACTATCGGGTCTTCTGAAAAATTCAAAATGTTAGAGTTTTTTCTAAAATTTTGGAAAATGTTAGAGTTTAGAAATAATCGTACATTTCGAGTTTTTCTTTTTACTGAAAAAATTCAAAGTTTCTCGGAAATTCGAAAACTTGTATAGTTCCATAACATATTTGCGAATTTTTATTTTTTCTGAACATTCAAATATTTTAGGTTTTCCGAAAATTTTGAAAACTGTTAGTTTTTGGAACTAATCGAAAATTTCGATTCCTTCTTATTGTGAAAATTTGATGTTTTCCACAAAAATCGGAAATTTTGAATTTTTTAAAAAATTTGAGAATTCGAGATTCTTAGAAAATTGAAATGTTTTGAAAAGTTCAAAAATATTCAAGTCTTTCGGAAATTTGTAAAATTGTGTGTCCTTCTGAAAATATTGAAATCCTAAGTTTTTGGAAAGATTAAAAAATTGCCTGTTTTTATTTTAATTTCAAAATTGTAATTTTTTTGCAACATTCGAAATTTTTGAGTTCTTAGCAAATTACACAAATAATAACATTTTTTGGAATTTATATAGTTGGAAATAGTTTGAAAATTCCGAATATTTTGAGTTTGCTCGAGCATTTTGGAAAATTCGAGTTTTATCAAAAACTTGCAGTCTTAAAACCAGAGGAGTTTCTACGGCGGTGCATGGTTTTCGGGGTTGAAACACCCCTTGATGTCCCATGTGTAATATAATTACTATTTACTATATTATTATTATAAATTAGGTGGATTCCTTCGCATAGTTTACAAATGTTCTATATATAGCTTATAAGGAATCCTGAATATTTTCGAAATAATTATTGAATAAGTTTCTGAAATAGCCCAGTCGTAACGGATTCCACCAAAACTCCACCGCTGTATACGGTGGAGTTTTGGTGGAGTACCCTCGTACTCTAGTGAAATTTGACAAATATGAAAAAATTTTTCTTCATATTCGTACCAAATCAGAATACGTAGATGTTACCTTGCGTGATACGTTTATTTATAATCACGGGTTATTTATTTGTAGATTGTGAATATAACATGATTATATTATTAATTATTTTTGTTTGTTATGGATTCAATTTTTACTTTATATTAGCTACAGTTTTGTATTTTGTACCAGATAACATTTCTGAAATTAAACTTGCGCGGAAAATCGCGAATTGAGTACAAAATGGGTAACTCCACTGTAACTTTACCAAAACTCTACTGAAACAGTGGAGTTCATTACGACTGGGAGCACAGCTTTGTGAATTTTCATTTATTATCCATCTTTGTTATAGGAATTTGCTGCAAACTGTTGTTGGCAAGTTGTTCAATGTTACGAGTATTTTTGAATATTTTTATGAAACGAGTAATCTTGTATCTGCAATTTGAAGCTCCGATCGAACCATGTGCAATTCGACTTTCTTAACACTCGTATTTTCACCTTGTACAATATGAGCCATTTTCTTTCGATTTTGATTATTCAGTTTTTCATTTCGAGTTTCAAGTATTTTCAACTGTAGGGATTAGAATATCTTATGGATTCAGTCAATTAGGAAGATGAAAATTTAGACTTTTATCATTGGAATGTCATAATATTCCAAACACGAGTTGAAAATAATCTAATACAGTTTCAAAATTCGTGTTTAAAAATGGCCGAGAATTTCGGATCTTCTGCAGAAGTTTCAACATAAATTCCTCAATTTATCCACGTATCTGTTTCTTATTTTTTAATTTCCGAATTTCCTACTCTTCAGATTTTTAAATTTATACATTCAATTAAAGCCAACATTTTTTTTATTTTCTAAAAGTTCATAGCTGTATACAGCTGTTACGCGTGGAATCATATGAATATGCGATATGAGTGCATTGTTAATGCAAATTATTCAATAAATTTAAGTATTCTTGACCTTGACACTCGTCAATTGTATATACGATAGGTTTGCTGTTTTTGCGATCTTTATATTTTTATTTCAGCGACGAACGAAATCTGTCTTAATTTCGTACATGCTTGTAACTGCAGATCTATGAACTGTTTCATTCTAAAATATTCAGTTTATACAGTATTTTATAGTGCAGTTTTACCTGTAGTACTGAAAGCCATTGTGACGGCACCTGTCGCCATTTAGAATCGCTGAGGTGAACGAACACTGGGCGTTGCCAACTCTTCAATTGCAGGCTGATGATGCAGCTTTCATATAACAATAAACTATCGGACTGATCGGACTATCACTCTTTGCGTAGACACATAGGTAGTTTTTTTAAAAAATGCCTGCCCTAACGAAATTAAACTTGAACTCTAACATAATGTGAGGTATTTTACCTACAAAGTATGGGAAAAATGTGTCGTGGAATCTTGACAAATTTTGGAAAATTCCTGAAAGTTCGTATAAGTTATATACATATATATAGGTATATTATAAAATATAGCCTATAGCGGCTGCTATAATACATAAGAATAATGGCTCGTCGTCGAATCATAAAACATCGTAATAATTACTGAATTTTGGAAAATCCCTCCATTTTATTATTAACTCTTTAGTATTTTATTACTAACTCGCATTAACTCCTCGTTTTCTACATTCTCCGATTTCGTATATAAGTTAAATTTCGTAGTAATTTCGATATTTCAGTCCATTGTTTCACGTCTCTAAATTTCCAGTTTGAAATTTCGAAAAAATAGCGTATAATAGCGGCTGCTAAATTTATCCGCAGCTTCTAAGTTTACTAACTGGCTCGCCTTTGTTATTTTTTTTCTTATCGATTCGTTTACTCATCCCGAAGAAAACGAGCGTTCAATTGTTACAGGCTATCTGACCGGGTTCCATTGCAATATCGGATTCTGTGGAGATTGCAGGCGTATATATACGAATCGCTCGACGCCGAATGATGCGAAACTGCAGCGGAATTATAATGACTGCATTTTGGAGAATCGCTCGATTTCATGCATTAACTCTTCGTTTTCTATAACATTCTTATTCGAGTTCGTCGTAAAGTCAATTAATTCCTAAGTAATTTTGATATTTCTGTTCTGATCAATTTCAAAATATTCTCTAAATTACCCGACAAGTATTATTCAAGTTTTGTTGAAGTTGCAGTATATAGTTTTCTGCAGAAAATCATAATTTTATCGTTAGAGAATGATATCTATTAATTCAAAAAGAATTAGTATATATTTGTCAGATGGCCTCGTGCTGTTCCGGAAAATATTTGGAAATATTCGATAATTATCGAATATTCTTGAACGAATTATAATTCGTTTAAGAATTTCGAAAATGACTCAAAAATATGAACAACAAAATTTGAAAACTTCTTAAAATCTCATTTAATCTTATTTAACGTTGATTTATCGTATATATCATACTAATTATATTATAGTAGTTTTAGTATAGTCAGGTTGAAAATCTGAAGAAAAAATTTGAGATGCGTAAAAAATTAGTTTATTTCACAAAAATGGTTAAAAATAAACGCCACACTCTCCCCCCCCAAAAAAAAAAGGTTTACTGTGTTTGTGGAATTCAATGTTGAACTTTCCAGCAGAAAACAAACACAAAAACCGTAACTTGTGCAGGCATAAGAATCTACTGTGCTGTGTTTGGCAGCAATCCAATAGAAAGTCAATGGATCGCTCATAGCGTTGTCGATAAATAACTAAATCAAAATAATTTTATTCTCCCATCAAAAGGGTCTTGAAAATTTTATCATCTTTTTTTTCTTCATATTCGTATTTAAAGCTGTCTGCGCCCAATTTTAGCAAGTTAATAATACTTGCAATTTTGCAGAGATGATTTTCGTTTCTCAAAGTATCAACTACGCTTGAAATTTTCATATTCGAATTGTTGGATTCACATTTACACGTGCCCTTCTCCAAAAAGCTGAAAATTTTTTCTCGGCTTCCCATCTCTGCTTGCAGCATTAGCAGCCAACCTTTCGCATGTTTTTTCCTCGCGTCTCTTTTTTTCTCACTTTTTAAACATTCCCTTCTGTTCCCCTCCTATGTGCCCTTCAGAACATCCGTGACAAACACGCATCTTCGTATGGATGTATATTATAGAGGAGAAGCAGCGAAGAAGACGATTAAGAAAAGGAAGGAAAAAAAGGCTCCGGAGTTAACGTGGGTGGGAACTAACTGACAGTTGGGATAAAAGGAGACTCGAAAGACGCGAAAGTGGGAGAAGAAGGGGCGGTCTTGTTGGTCTTCATACTCCCCCGTAGGCACCCGTAGGCACCCGTAGGCACCCGTAGGCCCGGTCCCGAATAAACTTTGAAAGACAAGATCTAGCTCTAGCTGCTGAAGCTGAACGAATCCAGCCAGTTACTTGTTTGCCTCAGTAGTTCCACTGAGTTCCACGCAGATCCTTCTTCCCTTTGCTTCGCGACCGTTTCAACCCTCGAACCTTCGAAACCTCGAACCTGCGAAACCTCGCGTTCTGTTGTGTCATATCAGTGTTCGCGAAAGTTTCTCAACCCTCACTTTCTGTTCGCCCCACCAACCTTACCTTGTTATCAATTTTTCGTCGCCCGGAAAGTTTGAACCTTCAGTTCCGAAAAGTTGCGATTTTTAGCAATCTAGAATTGAGATGAAACGCTGCAGTGAGAGTTGACAACCGCGTGATCCCAACTTTGGCCCAACTTGTGTCGCAAGCATGCAGACCCAACCGATGATCCGCCAACACGTTCCTGGCTACTACGTTCTGGACGACAGCTCGGGCTTCCTCCACAGCGAGTGCAGCTCGGCCAGCAACTCGCCGAACCACCTCATAGACCTCAGTGGCCTGCAGCAGCAACCGAGAAGCACGCTGTCGAGTTACTGCATCTATCCCGGCCAGTTGCCGAACGTCCCGGCGTCGTACTTCCTCGGCGACAACCTGGACGAGCGCAGGTACCTGAACCAGCAGAGCAAGTTCATGTTCGACCGACAGCAAAACGACCAGCACTCAAAATACTTGGCGTCTCAAATGTTTTCCCTGCAGCAGGAGGAGGAGCACGACATTTCGTCTTTGAAATCCGTCGGTGCCGCGGTTAACGAGCTCGTCGATTACGCCGCGAAGAATGACGACGTCGAGTACAAGCCCGACATCCAGAACCTCGAGTTTCAAGCGTCCTCCTCCCTCACCCCTTCCGCTGCAGCCGGTGCTGTCGAAGCGGCCCCGACGTTCATCAGGTTCTGCAGTCAGAAAAGCTCCGAGCCGAGCAACAGGCGCAAAAGGAAAGCGAATTTCGAGTACACCAGCGACTCCGATCAGGCGCCTTCTTGCTCCTCGTCGTCGTCGTCGTCTTTGAAAATAGCGAGGAAGAGACGACAACAGCCCGACAACAGCCCGACGACATCGGAGGACAAGTCCAGCCAGAGAAACATGGCGAATGTTCGGGAGAGGATGAGGACGCAGCACGTCAACGAGGCTTTCCACCAACTCCGCCTCGCCATTCCTTCCTTGCCCAGTGATAAGCTCAGCAAAATACAGACACTCAAATTAGCTACGAGGTACATCGATTTTCTCTATCAAGTGTTGAGGTGCAACGCGGCCAACTTGGATACGGAGGACATAGGTGAGTCAGCTGCAGACCTTGCATGTCTAGCAATGTCTAGCAATGTCTAGGGACTTTGCAGGGGCCCTTCATAAATCACACGTGACACTACGAATTTCTCAAAAAATATACCCCCCCCCCCCTCCCCCCTTGTGACACTCCCTGACAAACGGCCGTTGAACCCCCCCTTGAGTGTCGCGTGATAATTTACTCGCTCCCACCCCAACGAACAATTGAAATCAATCACAATTTTTCTCTCAATTCGAGCTTTCGTGCAAAAATGTAGCTTTACCGCAGTGTAATATGGTTTACTATATATATTATAATCATATGAAACAATTCATTAGTGAAGTTCGAATTTCTGTCCACGGAGAGCTGAAATGTTTTTTCAATAGGCATATCACTGATGGAGCCTGTTCGAAAAATAATGCGAAATTGTTTTCAACTTGTTTCTGAAAACTTGACCAAAATAAGGTGCTGTGAATATTGAAATAGGTATATCACGTGATACTTCAATAAACCCCCCGCACCCTAGCTTCTGTGACGATTCATGACAAAACCGACCCCCCCTCCCCCGCCCCCCCCCCAACCCCCTTGGCGCATCACGTGATTCATGAACGGCCCGTTTTGGAATTTTGGCTCCTAGAAGATTTCATGAGTTTTTCATAAGGTCTTTTGAGTCTTTTGAGCCATCTTATAGAGTTTTGAACGTTTTTCTAAAAATTTATCAAGTGACCTTATTAGTTATCCAAGAATTTGTGAGGGGCGACCTTATTATAAGTTTCGAAAAAATTTATAAGGTTTGCGAGGAAGAATCTCAGTTTTCTGAAAATTTATTAGTTTTTGTAAGGATGCAAAAGAAAATCCGAGTGTATTCTTTTACAGATTGACTTGTAGAAATTGAGCAACTTCACGACGCTAAAAAGAAATATCCGATGAGAAGAATCGATCGAGATTCTGATGCCCGAAAAAATGCTGCCAAGTAGAAAGCACTAAAACGTTGTTCAATAGTATTTTCATGCTGCTTTGCAGAAATTCCGAGTTCTCCTTCGGGATATCTGTACAGCAGAAAGGAGCTTTTTGGATAGAAACAATCCCTGCACTCGGATTGATAGAAAATAGTTTCAGAGTCTAAGAAACTTGCATATTTGAAAAAAAGTAAGCTCGATCGCTTCTCGAATTGCAGAGTCTCAAATTCTACCTGACATGTTTCATTATTGGAGTATTTTGGAATTTGAATTTAAGAGTTTTAAAATCTCAAAGTTTAGACACTCGTATAGAAGTTATAAATTGGAAATAGAAAAATTTAGGAAAGGTGTAAAAAATTGAGTGTAACGACAATTTATTTTAATTAATATATCTGAAAGTTTGTGGATTTGAGCTTTTGGAACTGAACAATTTAAGACGATCGTTTATGAATGAATTCGCTTTCATATAAGACGATCTTTTGAAGATAATACCTTGTTTAAGTGAATTCGTCCGAAGACGATCGTCTATCGAAACATCTTTTTGGAAAATCGCCTATCAAACGAGAGATTGATAACGCGCGCATTGAGAGATCGGTTCAAGACGATCGTCTATATGAACGAATTTTCGTCTATAATACATTCGTTTGACGATGATCGTCTATTATAAACGAATTCATTTGTGAAAAAGATATTAACAATTAATCTTTTTATTTTAAATGGCCCCACTTGCACTATGATAATCGTTCGACGATGATTGACGATAATATTTAATAGTTAAAAAAAATGTTTTTTTGACATTATGAAGAAATAGTTGACATTTATTTCGACCATTCTCGAAAGTTTCCAAAAGTACTAACTCTATCCTGAAAATACTCAAAAATTGTGTTTTGGATTTTCCAAAATTTCGCATCTTTAGAATCTTTATAGTTTTCGGAATTCCGAATTGCTGCATTTTTAAACCGAAATTTCCAATTTTTTCAACTCAATAATTTTTAGATTTTTAAATGTTCCTTGAGTAAAAAATTCCAAATTTTTCACGTTCGAACCGAAAGTTTAACAATAAATTTCAAAATTCTTCTTGTCAAAGTATATAGAGTCTTTGAATTCAGCATGTTGAATTTTCAGTTTCAAATTCTGAAGTTCTTACGATCTCGAATTTTCAAGACTTAAATTTTTTGGATTCTTTAAACTTTTGAATTTTTGGATTTCCAAACGTTTCTGCAATAAATAGTTTTCAAGTTTGTCTTGAATAATTTTCAAGTTCGTCCTAGCTGATCGAATTCCGAAATAGTTCGAGACCCCAGTTTTTTACAATATATTTCAAGTCATCCAAAATTCGATTTCGAATCATCGTATTCTTCTTTTTTTCACACTTATGATTGTTTAAGAGTGTCTGTTGGCGTCTATTAATTTACACCTCCCCCCCTTTCCCCCGCCGCCCCTCCCCGATATTTATATACATTTTACATTTTCTCACAATTTATTTTTTTTCTTTTCAGGAGATAAAAGTTCGCGGGGAGTCATTCTTGCAGCCAGAGAAATCACCGCTTCAGCCACTAGCAGTGTTTTGGCAAAAGACAAACTTTCTTATGCGTTCAGCGTGTGGCGAATGGAAGGTGACTGGAAACCTAATTCATGAAAATGTCGAATTTTTTCACTTTGTTGGACGTGTCAAGGGAACTTCCATAAATGATGTCACGGTTTTTGTGGGGTGAGGGGGTCAGCACGTCTGTGAAAGTTTGTGACAGGGGTAGGGGGGGGGGAGTTCTCGATAATGTGACGTCACAAATTTCGACAATGCAAAGTTTTGTGGAATTAGTAATTCTACAAACATTTTCAAACGTTCCACAAAATTCTATACAATCTACGAAATTCTATGAAATATGAAAATTTATTAGGATTATCTCAGATTTTTAAAAGTTAAGGAAAAATTAACAATTTTCGAAAAACTACATGTATAATAAGTAAATTCAAATTCTTGAATGTTGTAAATTAATGGGAATTTTGTTTCTTGGAATGCTACTGGGATTTTATTAGATCTAAAAAATTTGTCATAGCCTTTCTCTAGTATGACAGCTACTTTGAGAAAATCAGGGAAGACGACCAAAAAAACCCCCTTTGATGTTGACTTTCTCACGTTACCAAATTGCGAACTAAATAAAGCAAAAAAAAATATTGTTTACTTTCAAATTTCACATTGCAACGTGACACGAGCGGGGGGGGGAGGGGTCCGCACATTTGTGACACATTGTGACAGAGAGGAGGGAGGGGGTCGAAAAAACGCCAAAAAACTTTGACACCATTTATGGACGCTCCCCAACTGGTTGACGTTTATTTTGCAATGCTTGACGTTCCCCCTTGTGATTTATACTTTTCTTTACTTATAGTTTTATAGTTGAATAGTGTAATAATTTCCATTTTTCTCCCGTAAAAATAGGGTCTATAGAGATTTAGTGAAAACGATATAATGACCTGAAAAAATGCTGTAATACGATCTAAAAAGGCAGCAGGCAGTGGCGTGGTGCCCAAAGAATGTCAAAATTTATAGGTTTTCTATTCGGATTATTATATTTTTAGATTTTCGAAATCGAGTTCATTGACTTTTCAAGTATCTGAATTTTCTATTTTAAAAGCCCTTGAAGTTGATGATTTCAAAGATTTGACTCGAAATTTATTCGAATTTTGGAACTGAGTTATTTAAGAACTTAATATTTCTAGAATCTTTCCACATTATTTGTTGTCCTTAGATTTTTAAGCAGTTTCGAGGATTGTTTTTTTACCTAATTCGAAAATACGAGTTTTTAAATAATATATGTATTTTCCAAGTTCGAAGTTTGTTTTTTCGAATTTCAAATAGATCAGAATTTTTGACTCATTGCACTAGAATCGTATGCTTCTTCCGAAATCGTGATTTCCAAAATGTTCTTTAATTTCAGATTTTTCGAACTTGAAATTTTCCGCTTCTTCAAATCTTAAACTCTGAAAAAGATGATTTTCAAATTTACGAATTTATGATTCAGAACCTCCATTTGGAACATGAATTCGAGAATTCCATCGCATAATCATTTATTTCCGAAACGCGGTTCATTCCAATATCTCGTAGCATATAAGTTAAAAATTTCAAGTCTCCCAAATGTGTACTTCCCAATCCGTTGAATGTAAAAATTTCATAATTAGTACATTTAAGTGCACGAAAAATTAAAATTACAATTTTCAAACATTTTGAAAAAATTAAAAATTTTTGAAAAGTTTGAAAATTTAATAATTTTTTCGAAATTTTGATAATTTTAGAAATATTTTTTGAAATTTTGGAAATTCTCGGAAATTTTGGTTATCTTTGGAAATTTTTGAGAATTTAGGAAATTTTCGGAAATTTTGAAAATTTTCAAAAATTTGTGGTTACAAAAATTTCTTGAAATTAATGTCGAAATTTTTACACGGTTTGAAAATTCTTCAGAACTGGTGCGGAAATATGTCGAAAAACAGTGCGCAAAATGCTATTTTGCGCACACTTATTCCGCACTGTTATATTAAATATATTAATGAAAAATGGGGCATTTTGCAGCCATGCAAAAGTGCATGAAAAAGGGCCATCTTTGCGCATGTGTAAAAAAATAACAATTTTCAAACCCCTGCAGAAGTTATGAATTTGAATAATAATTCAAGTTTCGGAATCGTCAGTTACTAAAATTCACTTTGCAAAGTTTTTCGATTTTTGTACTGTTGAAAAAGAGGAAAGGACCACATTTCGTAAATTCCCGATAACTCTGAAGTTGATAAGATTACCAAATCCTCATAAAATTGTATAAGAATTCTTTACAATCTGACCATATAACAGTTAGCGAAAAACGTGTAATTACAAAGCTATACATTTTTCTGGAAAATCTCGTTCGATTTTCTTTCAATCAAAGTCACTCCATACATTTGTCGATAACTTATATAAGGTTGTATAATGTGCCTTATCAGGAATGAAAAACTTTTTATAAGGAATTGGTGAAATCTTATGAGACTTTTGTGAATTGTTCTAATAATCTCCAGTCTAACAAGTGCTAACAAGGGCGCGATGTCGCAGAGCTCGATTAGCTTAAACATCACTATTGTTTTTGCTTGACTAGTTCACTTGTTCATCCACCTTGCTACATATATTATTCATTCACTGGAACGATAATATTGGAGGGAAAGCTATTTTAAAGCATGCAGCCAAAGCAAACTCCGAACACATTTTATTTGCCTAACGAAGATGCGCGCTACGTTGAAGTCGCGGTGCTGGATGATCGTCTTTATTACCGCCGCGGTGAATCTTGGGAAAAAAGTTTCTGCCTGCACACAGGGTTTCTGCCCCGCCGCCTGCTTTGCTCTTTGGTCTTTGCTCGACGGATGTGGCTTTTTCTTGTTTTTATTTCATCTTTCGTTTTGCCATTAGCCCTACCCTGCTGCAGCACTACCACCACTCACTTTATTCCGTTCCAAATCTTCCAAGCTGCACACATTTCCAAGAACTCATTTGATTTTATACTTTTTAACTCAACCAACCAAATTTTTTCATTTGGCATTTTTGATTTTTCAAGCATGCAAAATTTGGAATTTGCGAAATTTGTTCTTTATTTATTTAGTGGCGTAACGAAGATGGAATTGCAATTTTCGATTTCGACAAGATATTCAAATGTTCAATTTAAAAATGCTGTGTGTATAAATATCGTCCATTTCAAAAGCAGAACAATTTTTACATAAAACATGTGTAACTGCACTCCCTATGCCTGCAGCTGGGAGCGACGAGATTTGACGCCAAAACATCTCCAAAGAGCGATAATTAGGCGACTTTTTAGTCACTATGTAAAATTATTAAGACATTAATTTTACAGCGTTTTTCCAAGAAAATTAATCGAATTTGCATTCAGTACAATCTTAATATGCTTGTGTACAGTCTTTCCTGATTATATTTTTAATCGATACTTGCGAAATTTGCAAAATTTGAGAATTCTGAGTTTCGCAGAAATTTTTGAAATTTTAAGTTTTTTCGGAATTGAAAACTATCGTGTCTTCTGAGAAATTCAAAATGTTAGACTTTTTTCTGAATTTTGGAAATTGTTAGATTTTAGAAATAATTGTAAATTTTTCGGTACTTTACTGAAAAAATTCAAAGTTTTTCGGAAATTCGAAAATTCGTAGTTCTATAACAGATTTGCGGATTTTTAGTTTTTCTGAACATTTGATTTCCGAAATTTTTGACATTTAATTTTATGAAAATTTTGAAAATTGTTAGTTTTCAAAAGAATCGTAAATTTCAATTTTTTTTACTGAAAATATTCTAGGTTTTTCGGAAATTCGAAACAAATTTGCGAATTTGGATTTTTTCTGAAAATTCAAATATTTCGGGTTATTCAAAAAATTTGACATTTAGAGTTATATGAAAATTTTGAAAATTGTTAGTTTCTGGAAAATATCGAAAATTTCGATTCCTGTTTATTGTGAAAATTTGACGTTTTCCACAACAATCGGAGAATTTTGAATTTTTCAAAAAATTTGAGAATTCCAGATTCTTAATAACGTCAAGTTTTTTGAAAAGTTTGAAAATATTCAAGTTTTTCAGAAATGTGTAAAATTTCGTATCCTTTTAAGAATATGCAAATCCTAAATTTTTGAAGATTCAAAAATTGCTGGTTTTTATTTTTATTTCGAAATTGTAATTTTTTTTGAAACATTCGAAAATTTTGAGTTCCTAGAAAATAACAAGAATTATAATATTTTCTGGAATTTGTTGAGTTCCAAATAGTAATAGTTCGAAAATTCCTATTTCTATTAATATAGAAATAGTTCGAAAATTCCGAATATTTTGAGTTTCTCGAAAAATGTGAAAAATTCGAGTTTTTCAAAAAATTTGGAAAGTTTGTAAGTTTTTTTATAAATAAAAAAATTTGGACTTGTTTAAGAAATTTTTCGTCGCTCAAAACAAGCGACGAGAAAACGTCGCCCTCAATAAGGGCTGCAATATCGAGGAATTCAAAACGGAAAATTCAGATACTCGTAAAATTGAGGAATTCCTCGAATTTGAAAATTTGATAATTCTGATCGAACAACTTGTGTATTTTGACTTCCTGACCAAAAACTGGTTGTGTCTTTCTTTTTTCAACTTGCAAAATGCCATGTTCCAAAGTTGGCAGGTGTAAAATTGACTTTTTATAAGACGTAAAATTAGGTAATTTAAAGTTTTCAACAAGTGAATTGAAGCATGTCCGAAGCCGCAAATTTCAAGCATTGAAAAAACATTGAAAAAACTCGGAACCGTAGAATTTTACCGTTGTAAATAAGAAAAATTTTACATAAAAAATAAGATCCCATGATGCAGATACTCAAACAATTACCAACATAACAATGGCCAGAATTTTAATTCGAAAATTCGAGAATATAACGATTCGAAAACTCGGAAATTTTAATTGATATGGCCCATAAAAAGACTGAACTTTGTAATTTTCGAAACTTTGCCATGAGAAATTGGAAATTAAAAGGTCTCCTCTGTTTCCAAGTTGAACTTATACTATCTACCTCAGTTAACGTTAAATAAACTCACGAATGGATAGTTAAAAATAAGAAAAAAAATTGATACACTCACATTACACGTCGATTCCGAAAACGTGTACTTTTATTCAAGAGAATCTGCTTTCTGCAATTTTTATCTTCGATAAGTTCAGCGTTCTTGATTATAATATTTGTACCGTCGGACAAGTTGAGAGCCTCACTGATGCTAAAGACAGTAGTTATTTCTCGAACCTTATTTGTATTTTTAATACACAAACTTAACAATTTTCATTGAAGAGTGCTGCGAATTTAATTCTTACAGTATATTGGTACTGTACATCAACCATAGTCGCCCCCGTAACATTTTGGTCCAGTCCAGTAACTAGGTTTAAGAGTCATGAATTACCGTTCTTATACATCCATGCATCTCGGAATAGTTTATAAGCGATTTTCCAAATATATCGGTTTTCATCCGCGATGGACCACCATCATTGGACCATTATTTTTATAAAAATGAGAGACAACAATTATTGTAAATTTTCTGTACATAAATTTTAGGTTAAAGTAATAATTAAATCACATTTCATTCCTCAGATGTGTAAGCTGCTGCTGTATAGTTATTATTCTTATAGTTCTCGAAGTTGTTACAATAAAAAGTGTTGAATTTAAACCACGGCCATCTATTTATTTATTTTCTGGTCTATAATAAGCATTTATTTAGGAAATTAACACTCATAAGAACAATCGCGGTAAGTTAAAATTTCATCCCTATGTATCAATAAGGATGTTTAAATAACGACCAATATATTCACTTGTACTCAAAAATAAGTATATCAATATATTATAACGAATAATTCCAAGTGTATAAGTTTTCATCACAATAACTTGCCATAACTTACAATTTTGTAGATACTCAATACAAGTAAACACTTTAGAAAACAAAACCATGAATCATTTATTGAACGAATTAATAATATTCCGTTGTACTCTCGGATTTAATCGGCAGCAATACTTTTCAAGACATGTTTGACAACGTAAGCAAATGCACCAAAGCCAATTATGATGAATATGTTTGTAAGGGCACTGTGTAAGGGGCTTTGATCTCGATGCAGCTGATTTCGAATCAAAGATGACACATCTGAGCTTGTTAGTTGTTGTCTCGTTTGTTTTTCCAACTCTTTTCGGCGTTCCAGTTCTTTTTTTATCACCTGCAAACATTTTCATTTTTCACTTGTCAAATGTTTGTTTGTTTTTTTTTATTTTTTTTTATTATACATGCTCTGCAACACCGCAGCTTCTCCCTGCACTATGCAGAAAAATATGAGGTGGGAAAAGTACATGTTCCTCGCATCTGTAAGGCAAGTATCGTACTTAACTAGAGAGTAGTGTAGATTCCAACAAGTGCAAAAAACTGCACATTCGTAAAAATCAACATTACTTCACTAGTTAGGTAATACACTAATAAATACTATAAACAAGGATTTCTTACCACTACAGTTTCAGGGAATAATTCGCAGAACACTTTATCTTTTAAGTTATATTCGAGACTTTGAGCTGCATACAATCTCTTTTCATAGTCTGTTGTATTAATGCTTCCAAGGGTAGGGCTTTTTTCGATCTGTAAAGATTTATTGATTTACATTTATACACCAGGTTAAAAATAGATGAAAACATCATTTTTTCCAATTTTTTGGCATGGTGGCCATCAAGGAAATCGGAAAGGTTTTTGGATTTAAAGTTTGAAAAAGGACAAATTTTCTATGATTGTAATTCATGAGTGACTGTATAAAAATTATTTCTCATTTTACAGTTTTCAACCTATGAATTTAAATGAAACAAATGTTGTACATTTATAATGATGGAAACTTTTCAATGTGTATACTTCTAAATTGTTGGATGCTGGAAAGTGGAATTGAACTATATTTTTACGACATTTTGCATTTTTTTTCAATTATCCCACTAATTGCAAACTATAGTTTCTTTCTCGCACAACGTGAAAGTGAAAAAGTGAGTTGGAAAAATGACAAGAGTGAAAATAAGTACGTACAACATTTTCCACTGAATGAGAGAAAAGGCACTTTTGTCACAGCGTAGGATAAGTTTGAATGATTGGAAGAGTATTCTGAAAGCCTACCATAAAACTAAGTAATCCGGTCAAAATAGTAGAAACACTCCAAGCAGGGTTCCACGTGTCGGGATGGAAATCAGAAATGGATAGACAAAGTCTAGTGTTGACTTTGAAGCGACCATTTGGAGTCGTCATGTATATACTGGGAGGCTGAAAAGGAAATTCTCCGGGAAAAACAAGCTTGCCATGATAAAATCCACCTTCGTAAGGGGTGCTTTCTGGTCCGCTTACAACGTAGTGCCTGTCAAGAGAAAATATTTCATTGTATATACGCGTCAATTGCAATAACTGCTTGTCAGTGAGTAGAAAAAAAACGAAGATTCGAAAAAGTTGCGAAAAACACGAGAGCAAATACTTAACCATTCCAAAATGTTAGATGGGACAGGCTCGGCGAATACATAGGGTACAGGGTCCTTTTTCAAACGCAGATAATCTTGCTTCAACCGCGAAATAGCGCTACTTGGTTTTTTATTCATTTTAGCCATGTCAGAAATGTCAGCAGAATACCAAGTGAAATCTGTGAAATCAACAGCTGCCAATTACCATGAGTGACGTTTCCCGTGAAATTTGAATCAATTTCTTAAAAAATGATCACTCCCCATCGCACTAACATCATCACGTCACGATCGTCACTGTTTCATTATTATATTTTGGCACTCGAGTCGAGTTACGATTAGTATTTAATATACATACATATACGTGCGATTCAATTGAAAAATAAAAAATAATTACAAGACTGATGTCTTTTAATGCCTTTTAATTAATACAAATTGATATAAATAATTGGTAAACATGGTAAACATGTATTATATGTATGGATATGTGTACATACTATAGATACACATGTATGCTATGTACGTCATCGATCATATGTATACATTCATATGCCATATACACATAAGTTATAGCGTTTGCGCAAAAATTCAGTGAAAAAAGAGAGGGGTGCAAAAAAAGGGACAGAAACCGTCTCACAGGTCTCACAGAGAACTGCAGAGCTGCAGAGAACCCAAGAGAACCTGAGCACCTGAGAGACAGTGTTGCCAGATCAGGAGGTTTCCTCCTGATTTCAGGATTTTTGAGCTGTTCAGGATGACATTCCGGAGGAAAAAACCTCAGGAGAAAATTCAGGAGGATTTCATATTTTCTCCTAAAATATGAATTCTCTTTCCTTATTATGTAAAAACACATAAAAGCAATAATTATAAGATTCGAAAAAAAAACTGTATGCATAGTATGTTTGTTCCACATCATATATGTATTATATTATATCAGTC
>JAPYZK010002938.1:0-18433 GCA_030522785.1 Platygaster equestris | reverse complement strand
CAGTACTGAGTACTCAATTAGGTTAGAAATCAGCAGGCTCTTTTTTTTCATCAAACCATCAGTAACTATCGCGAGTCCCTGATAGAGCACTCAGTGTTGGTAAAAAAATCGCGAATTTCTTTAAAATTGGTATTTTATTCTTATTTTACATTTTTCCAATTTTCCAATTTTCAAGAATAATATATTAGATTATATAATAATCACGGATATATGCCCATCTACGAGACACTAAAGTGACGTCACTAACATGTCGTTCAAAAGTTGAGAGAAATCCAACTTTCGTTTCTCGTCGCTGAAACCGAATCATACGGACAAAAACAGCTTAACTAGCACGTCGCTCGTTTTTCAGCGACGCATGAGTTTGTACCTTAACAACAGCTGTGAGCTGACAATTGCTGACAACAGCTGACCACATTCCATAACCCATAAAAGTTGATCACAGTTGACAGTTCACATACGTATTGCCCACGCTCAGTTAATTCAAAGAATTAATGTATTATATGTAGAAAATAACAAAAGATAAAAAGAAGTGAAAGAAACAGATAAATTGCAAATATGATGGTGGGAATCGACGATGTGGTAATGCCGGGAGACAAAGTAGAGGCAATTTCCGGAATAAAAAGTGACGAAAATATAATTTTGGGACCTGGTGTACGGCGGGATGGAAAAGCTGTCGTGGTGACGAAAAGTGGAGTTCTCAGACACTCAGAACCAAATATTTATTACGTTGATTATTACCAGAAAAGGTGACGACATTTTTTTTCGTTTTAGTTTCCCTGACAAAGAGGATGCAACTTTCAAAGGTTGCAGTTAGGTTGCAGATTTTTTTAATACAAAAATAAGTTTTCGCAGCAATTTCACGCGAGCAATAACATACATTATTAGTTTTATATCATTTTAAGTTGAATCCGAAAAAAAAAATTATCAAATTCTGCCTCTGTCACTTTTGATAATAATTGATCACTCACATCGATTAATCGACATAGTACTGTCACAATTTGATTATTAAAAATGTTGATATATTATTGAATAGCTAAAAATCATATTATTATTATTTATTGCATCTTATTATGATTCTATAACATTTGTTAAATGGTTTGTGTATATTTTTGATACTTAATAAATTGTCAAGAAAAATATGACAATTTTTTAAGTATCAAAAATGGAAACAAAACATTATATAGATGCTATGTATCATGAATAAGTCATTTTGAGTCATTTTGTAATGGTTTTAAATAATTAAATTATAAATCAACAGCTAAATTATAACATAGTGTCATAATCTGTAAACACTATAAAATTTCCGAAATAACAATTTAAGCTGTATTTGATGGTTTTTTAAATCAAACATTACCTAAAATTATATAAAATGATAAAAACCAGTGATTTATAACGCGAAAATGCCACAGATACTGTTTTTCATGCTTCAGAAATTAGCAATCCAAGGACAACGTTTAAAGGTTGTCGTTGGGTTGCATCCACTTTATCAGGGTTAAAAACTTGAAATTTTGGAAATAATAGCAGAAATTGGCAAATGTTTACTTAAGTTACCCCTCATTAGGAAAGGTTATAAAAATGTGGTTTTTTGCTTAAATAGTGGACTTTTCTTGATAAAAAATAATCCATGGGCGGAGAACAAAAAAAATTTTTTTATCAATAATTATCTGCTATTTGAGCGAAAAATAAAATTTTGATAACCCTTCCTAATTAAGGGTAACTAAAGTAAACATTTACCTTGTCCTTGAAAGTTTTTAACGTCAACTCTGTTTTCAGGTACGTCCCGAACAAAGGGGAAAACGTCATCGGAATCGTCACCCAAAAAGCCGGTGATATTTTCAAAGTCGACATCGGAGCTTCTGAGCCTGCTTCTCTTCCATACTTGGCATTTGAAGGTGCATCCAAAAGAAATCGACCAGATGTCCAAGTCGGCGATGTGGTTTTTGCTAAGCTTTTGGTTGCCAGCAAACACATGGAGTCGGAATTGGTGTGCGTGGACTCACTTGGGAAAAAAGGAAAATTGGGTGTCTTGGAAAGAAATGGATTCCTTTTTTCCTGCTCTATAAGTTTGGTCAGGAAGATCCTCAATCCAAAGTGTCGGTTGTTGGAGAAACTTTCCGAGAAAATGAAGTTTGAAGCAGCAATTGGAATGAATGGTAAAATTTGGATCAATGCCAAATCTGTGGAGGAGACGCTTGCGATCAAAAAAATCATTTTGGAGTCCGAGTACAAGAATGCGAGCAATTTGGATGTATTTTTAAGGTTTGAACATTTTGTGTGTAAATAAATTGATTTTCTAGTTTTACAGTCACTTTGTTATCATTGATATTTTTAGGGCATATTTGAGACATTTTTAAGTTTTTGAGCGTTTAATGGGCGTCACTAAAGTTTGAATAATAATATTTATTCAGGTGTATAAATATAATGCAAAGATGTACATATAATGCTATCTCCCCACAAAATAAACGTATATATTGTCTGTGGGCCTGAAGTGAGTTTTTAAGTTTATTTTTTAAATTGTCGGATTTTGAAGTTACAAGTTCTGGACATTTTGAAAGTTCTAGTTTCAAGTTTTGAAGCCTGAAAACTTGAAAAGTCTTAAAAATTCTGTCATTTTCTAGTTTTGATTAATTTTGAAATTTTTAAGCACTTCGAAGTTGTGTAACTCAAAATAGTTCGGGTAGTTTTTGGAGTTCTGGAATTATGAAGAATCCTGGATTTTCAAAGTTTCTAGACACGGAATTTTGAGGTTTTTGAAAATCACAGATGATTTTAAAGTTTTGAACAACTTTGCTGTTGAAAAGTTTTTGAGTACTTGAATTTTTCAAGTTTCGGAAATTTCGAAATTTTAAAAAATTTTGGAGTTTCAAAGCTCAGAAGTTGAGAAATTAAAATTTGTGAAACTTGGCGATTTTTGAGTTTTGAAGAATCATTGTAAATTCCAAAGTTTTCCAGCATTTTGAAGTTTGGAAGTTCAGTTTTGGACATATTCAGTATTCTATCAGGCGAATATAGTGGAATTTTTTATGCAAACGGTCTAGTGAAAACCAATAATCGATTTGACATTGAAATTCTTGAATTACCTAATTCCTACATTCCCTTCCAACTAGTCGCAAAACTTTCGACTAGAAAAATTGGAAGCTGTGAAAAAGAAACTTTCCCACGCTTTCAAATTGTTATATTTTTAATATTTTAGAATTTCTCGATTCCTGATTTTTAAATGAAAAATTTGCGAGTTCGTATTTTGAAAATGAAACAATGCCAAAAATTTAAGGAATCAAACAAAAAACATGAGAATTGCGAAAAAATTATTGGTTTCTGTTTCGGTTCCCGGAATAATGAAGGAAAAAACAACGAAAAAGACTATTCATTATGAATTATCGTTCTTTATTATCATTCTTATCAATATTTGTAATGTTTCTTGTAAATAAATAAATCTCACTGATTCAAATCGATGGCGACGCTTGATTACGATGATTACATTAATGGCGAGATGTTGAATGGAAGCTTTAAAAACTACATGATAGTTCGAACGCATAATGTGTTGTTTTTTAAACATTTCTTCATACAATAGTTAAAGCGACAGAGTTAGTTTTCGCGTGTTCTATCATTTCTACTTCGTTCGAGTGAGAATTTTTTTTTTATTTTGCAAGTATAAAAGTGACGTTTATTTTTTATACATCGCTGAAAATCGCAACAAATATTCTGTGACGCAAAACTTGGCATTTTTCATTATTTGCTGTCGAATTATACATCTGCGTTACAAATATATGTTGGAAATTAATTTGTTATTCAAATGTATGTTTGTTGGTGCGCAAACTAAATGAAATTTGCCGAGTCAAGTATTTAAAACAAACACGTGTACGACTCACATGTCTGATATGTCCCTAACATTCACTTTTATGACATACGTTAATCAAACCCGAAATCGATTTTGTACTTATCGGAATGTAGGATTTGCGCATGTTTCACTATATAATATCTTTGTATCCTACAAAATGGAAAAAATGCGTACTTTTTCCACATTATAGGATAAAACAACATCCGAAAATAGTACATTATGTAACGAGGAGCGGAAATATGCTATTTTACGACGTGGCAGTTTTGACGGCCGAGGCGGAGATGAGGCGAAGTTCGATGCCGCAAGAACTGCTGCAGAATGAAATAGCATCCGCTCCGAGTTGCATACAGTACTTTTTCTGAAATTTGCCGATAATTGGCGCTTGTCGTGCCGAAAAAGCGAGGCGGAGATGGCTATTTCCCGAATCGGTGCACCGCTGCCTCGATACTCTTTCTCTAGGCCAAGTTCGCCATCTTATTTTGTTTCGCTCCGCCCTCGACTGTAGCGGAGAGAAATGAATTCATTTCACTCCGGCGGAGCGAAATGAAATCCATTTCACTCTGCTGGCATTCACCGTTCGGAAAAGAGCAATTTCCGCTCCGCTTTTGAGTCGCGAAAAGTGCCTATTATCGGCAAATTTCAGAAAAAATCATTTTTCAGCTCTAATAATAACGGATAAAAAAAAATCATTGTAACACCAGTTGCGAAATGTACTACGTACTTATTATTCAACACGGCCGTGAATAAAGTGCGTGATTTTTCGACTGACATTCCTAAAACGCACTTTTCCCACCTTGTAGGATAATGTTACATGACGGAACTAGTGTAATAATAATAATTTTACAGCAAATGTGAGTTCTGGAATCACATAGTTAAAAGATCATTATTGCAATATTCGCAAAATGTAGGTACTATATTATCTAACATCGTGAAAAGAATGCATAATTCTTTCACTTCTGACTTTCCTCGAACGCACTTTTCTTTGCATCTTGTGGAATAATACATAGAACATCTCGCCACTAGTATGATGATAATTTTTAACTCATTCGATTCAAACTCATATCCGTCGAAACATTATTATAACAACACTAAGTATTTGTGAAAATATATACTGTGTTTCTATAATGACAAATCCGCGCGTTGAAGTATTATGCGTTATTACGTTGAAAAAACACACGTTTAATAATCCGGGCTTTTTACGTGTCAGTTGCAGATTTATGTTTCAAGGAATTTTTTTCAGTTAAATTATATTATACACATTAGGATTCGTTTTCGAAGGCAATAGAATCATCACTCGAAATCCCATTCAAAAATTTTCATGCGTCGTCATTTCATCGTCAAATTTTCCTGCAAGTACACAAATTCTCGATTATAATCAATTTGAATAGTTCCAAACTCTGTAATTTTTTCATTTCCGAATAATCGAAAATCTAAATCTTTCCACTTATCATTGAAAATCTCTGAATAAATGAATAATAAATATGAATTATAAATAATAAATGAATAATAAATATTGAATTTCAAAATTCTTGAGCTGTTATAATGACGATACTTGAAATGATTTTGCCTAGGATTTTCCAGAAACTAAGTTATATTACTACATAATATACAAAAAGTGACTAGCTACTAAAACACATATTCGCGTATTTTTTGTACAGTAAAAAACGTCGAAAAATTAGATATTTCACGAAAAAATTTAACGTAACAACAGCGATTATTATTAAATAATGTACGTGGAATATTTCACAAGCACACGAAGCAGATTTCTGTTTAAAATGTAAATAAAATTTATCTTCCGCTGATTTATTTGGTATTCGCTAATACTGATGATTCTATTTTTCATCAGGGTGTCTAATGAATCTTTAGGATAGTATTTTTGACATTTTCTTTCATTAATGGTGCCTACAATAATTGGTATTTAAATTGGAAAAACGTACGGAAATAGTACATTACACAACAAGTTAGTAAAACTCCGTGCTTCTCAGTTACTTTTTACAACGAGCGAGCATACGTGGGAAATTCGATATTATTTGACGTGTGTGGGGCGTAGCGAATTTCGGCAATTTCACGTTGATTTTTTCCTCACTGCTGATAGGAGTTAAAGAAAAAAGCCAACGTGTGTAATTGCTCGAATTTGCCATGCTCTACAGATCATGGCGAACGTTAAATTTCTATGCGCGAGTTATGAAAATTGGAATTTTCGTGCATATGAGGCAGGCTAAAAATCGCCGTTAAAAAAACCCCGTCGCCCTCAATTCTGAAAAAAGATTTAGAAGAGAATTTTGAAAATTATTAACCTGAAAAGTTTTTCAATCTTGTTGAATTTTTTAATATTTTGAAAGTGCTCACAAAAATTGAAAAATTTCATCAACAATTTGAAAACTTGGAAAATTTTCGATAGTTTCTAAAATTATTTAGAATTCTCCCAAATTTTTGAATATTTTTTCAATTTTGATCATTTTGAGGATTTTGAAAAATTCTCCAAAGTTGCTAAAAATTTCAGAAAATTGCAAAATTTTGAAATTTTTATCGTCATATTGGAAATTTTCAAAAACTCGGAAAAATTTTAAGAAGGCTCTGACAAGTTTTAGAAACCTTAAAAAATTTCAAGTATTTTACGTAATTGTGAAAATTCTTATTATACCATTTTTTATATTGAAGAAATGTATATAATTGTTCGAGTAATAAATTGATAAAAATTTCCTGTATTCGGAAAATTTGAAAAATCTCTCGATATTCAAGATTTCAAAACCGAAAATTTTACCATAATTTTGGGAAATTTTACAGTTTTGAACATTTTAAAAAGTTCAAAAATAATGTTGACAATTTTTCACATACTTTTGGAAATTTCTTAAAATTCAACAAAATCTTGAATGTTTCACAACACTGGAAAACTTTTTACACAATTATGAAATTTTCATGAACGTTGCCAATTTTTTAGACACTTCCAAACATTGCTAACAATATTGAAAAACTTTAAATATTTTACAAAAATGGAGAAATGTTCACGAAACTCTTGAAATTTCAAAAATGTTTACAATATCTCCGAAATTGCTAGAAAGTTGTTAAAATTAGGAACATTTGGAAAATTTCCTCAATTTGAAGATCTTCTAAATCTTTGATACGTACACGGCAAGATGATGAGTCCACTGCAATGACGTGCAGTGTGACCCTATAATACTCATTGTCAGACGGAAAACACGGTATTGTGCCCTCGATACACAAATTTATACAAATAACACTTAGAGCAGCACTAGGCAAAATTTTATAAATGTCCAACAATTCAGACGCTTTTGTATTAAAAATTGTGCCAATCTCAAAAATATCTCAATATTTGAGAAAATACAAATAATGTATAAAAGACATCTTAAAAATATATAACTACTAGTTCGTTCCAAGAAAGAAAGTGTTGTAAAATTCTTTGAAGCTTATTATATCAATTTTTATGACCAATAAGTACATGGAATATGAAAGCATACAATTTTAAATTTCCACTACAGTAGTACAATAGAAATAATTCGCTACTATAATAGTATATTATGTTCCAAAGGGCAAAAAGTTTTTTTGGACGAATGCAAGTTTATATTCCGAGGCTAAGCCGAGGAATATAATCGTATGTGTCCAAAACAACTTTTTGCCCTTTGGCACATACGATACTTTATACACCGAAGGCAATAAAAAGGTTTTGCGGGCCCGAGCAGGCCAATAATGGACCGTTTATTGCACTGATGTGTATAAAGTCTATTATTATGAAAAGTTCATGTTGTTAAAAATGTTTATCCTTTCTTTAGACACCCTGAATTTTACACGTTTAAACATCGAAGTGATGAAGATTTCTGTAATTAAATGTTAGGTTCCTTTTCCTACTTGTTAATGATATGAGTGAGGTTTTAATCTGCCATTATTATAAAAACGACTAGTTAGACGAAACAATTTTCTTTTCGGCGTAAAATGACACACTACTTAATTGGCAGATTATTGGTCAATGTTAATGATGATGATTTGTGCGGTTTATCACGAGATGATTTCTAAAACAATGCACACCACATTATTTTAAATTACGTTTGCAAATTACAAGAATAATTTCTTCTCGAGTTACATAAACATTTTTTTATCTAACGCCGTGAAAAAAGCGCGTACTTTTCCCACTCTTGACATTTTTCGAACGCACTTTTTTTTCGTCGTAGGATAACGACACATTTTGCAACTAGAGGAATAATAATTTTTCAACGCATGTAATTCCAAAACTTATTGTTACAACAGTTGCGAAATGCTTTATTATTCAACGTCGTGGGAAAAGTGCGTACTTTGCCCACTGCTGTGATATTTTGAACGTATTTTTCTCATGTTAAAGAATGATGTTACATTTCGCAACTAGTGGAATAGTAATGTTTCGACTCGTGTGATTTCATAATTCACATTTGCTAAAAATTCACTATTACTCTAGTTACATTATGTACTACTAAAATCATCCTATGCTGTTGACATCATACAAACGCACTTTTTCCACGTTGTATTAGGATAAAAAAAGTTGGCAACTAACGAAATAATAATTTTTGAAAAAATCATTTTTCCACTAGTTGCGAAATAGACTAATATTTGAAGCTACAGCGTTTTTAGACGAAACATTATTTGAACCGAATATTGCTCGGAAGATTTTGTGTGATTTCATTTCGAGTTTTTGGAATTGTGATTTTTGATCGGCGATAATGTTAAGTTTGACAAAGATGAAAGTTTTTCATGTATTATTAAGGCAACATGCTAAAAAAATCTTGATTTTCAAAAAATTTTCAATCTTCAAAACAAATTCAAGTACAAACATAACTTTTCGTCACCCCAATAATTTCAAAAACGATCATTCACAAAGTCAAAACATTTTCTACGAAGCAAAGCTTTTTACACAGAGATTACGAAATATCTCAACATAATATATTATAAAGTTTATAATTTAAACAATGCAGAAATTTCAAATGTCACTCAGTTGACATGAAGAAAACAACAATGAAAACAATATATGAAGATGAAAAAAACAATGAAAATCAACCAATCCGAGTGACAGGTGGAATTTCTCCAAAATTTCCCCGTAAAAATAAAAAAGGAACATATTATGACTCTGCAAAGATGACTATGCAATTAACAGCGTACGTACGTAGTATCAAAGAATAAAACTTGGATTTTTATCAGTGTAGATAAATATTCCGGTGTAACTGTCTTATATATATTTATAAAAAAATTTTTTTGTTGCTTATAGCTAAAATATTACGACGTTTTGGCTATATAAATATATATTTGATGTATATTACGTTAAATGTATTATTGTTTTTTCTTGTTATCGTAGCTTATTCTTTTTTGTAGCGTGTAAATATGTATAACGTTCACAACACAGAGTGCATAGTACGAAGCTGTAACAAATTTGTTTCGGTTTTCTTTTTATTGTGATTTGTTTTTTGTTTTTTTTTTGTTTGTTTTTTTTTTTTTCGAAACATTTATTACGAAGCTTCTATGTAACAACGCACAACCAATTTTTACAACCTGCGTTTTCTGGATGAATTATTCGCTGAGTGAGCTGAGAGAACAATAATTTTGAAATGAGAAAATTTTTCGTTGGTATAGCCTAATTTGTCGTACGAGCTGAATACTCTACGTGATGTTTTTTTGTTGATACAACTCAATTTATCGTATAAAAAGCTGCATTCTTTCGCAATGCAGAGAAATGTGGGATGTTTTGTCCACCAAAGAAAATGTCATCGCTTTAGCAAAACTTATCGCAAACGCAACAGAATATTTAGTTTTACGAACAACATTATTGTGTCGATTTAACAAAACGTTTTGCTTACCCAACGAATTATTTTGGAAGATCAACAACAGTTTTTGTAGTATCTACATCACTATTTTGTGACCTCATGCAACAAAACATTTTCGGTTTTCACAAAACGGGCTGTAGTCGACTTCGTACAAAAACTACAGAATATTCTGCAGGATCAACAAACATTGTTGTTGAATCGACATCATAATTTTGTTACCCTAACACAATATTTTGCTGCGTCCAAAAAGTTTGACGTTGTAGGTGACATACACATACCACAAAATATGTGGCTTTATCAATTTATATATTATGTATCGATTTTTCTTCGTCGTGCCAAAAAAATATTCAGTTGCACGAACAAAATATTCTGTCGATTCAACAAAACGTCCTATAACTCTCCCAACAAATCATTTTGTAGAATCAACAACAGCTATTGTCGAATCGACTTGAAAATTTTTGTATCCTCACTAAACATGTTGCTGCGTCTACAAAACGCGTCGTAGTTGCAGACTTTATGCAAATACCACAAAATATTTTGCAAAATCAACAAATATAATATTTTGTAATTTCAACAGAACATTCCGTCGATTCGACAAAACGTCCGGCTTACTCAAAAAATCATCGTGTATGATCAACAATAATTTTTCTCGAATTGACATAACATTTTTCTTACCCAACAAAACATTCCACAAAACGTGCTGTAGAGAACACTTTGAGCACATACTACAAAATGTTCTGCATACGGGATCAATAAAAATATTTTGTAGATCAAAGAGACAATTTTGTAAAATCAAGACATTATTATATGTTTTTACTAACAACATTTTTTCTCTCAGCGTACTTCTCACTTTTGTGCTGGCTATATAGTTTTCGGAGCGAAACAGGTTCGATTTTACGTATGTTTTTTGTAAGTTTGAACTGTAAGTTGATGCAGTGATGATAATATTTTCGGCTTGAGTGATAATTAATGGCAATGGTTGTTGCCTTCGACGAAGGGAAAAAGCGCCTCGTCTGCGACGAGTCTCGCAACGTAAAAAATAAATCCGCGGTGAAAAATCAAGTGCGTAGCGACATACGCTTTCCAAATAACGGCAGTTCGACGTTTATCTACGTTTATTTTATTTTTAGCTATAGTCCTGCAGTAAAATTGAGCGTGATTAAAATTTTTTTTAATTTACGAAATATTTGAATTGCAAGTAATTATTGATATTCAGTTACATTTTTGTCTATCTTATTTGAAAATTTTGAATGTTTGAAACTTTTTAAATTGAAATTCGAGAGTTTTTAGCAATGCGGAGAATTTTCAAGTCGTGACAGTCGAAACATTGGAGGATGCAGATCGATATATTCCGGAATTTCGAATTTTTTATTCACGAATTCAGAAACGTGGGGATTATTCACCATCAGACGTGCTGATTGATGATGGGGATATAAGGTCAAACTTTGAATTCGTCAAGTTTATAAAATCGTGAAAACTATTGAATTTCATGTTTTGAACATTCACAAATACAATTTCGAAAAGTCGTTATTTCCAAAAAACTTGAGAATTGAAATTCGAAAAAATCGAGTCGTCAAATTTCAAATGCAATTATCTAAAATTCAAGAATCCAAAAATAATTAATCGAAAAATTTCCAATTAAAAAATCCAAACATCGAAAATTTGATTTTAAGAACTTGGAATTCAAAAAATTTGAAAATTAGAATTTAGATGTTGGCAAATTTGCCGATTTTAAAATGGAAATCATGAAATTCATGTAACTCTACAGAATTTAGATTCTACGATTTCAGTTTTTCTGACTGAAATTTCAGATTTTCCAAATTCCAGACCGATTACACTCTTCAATTTTTCCCAAATTTCCGAGTTTTCGAATTTGAGGATTCTCCGATTTAATTTAATCACGAATTTTTTCAAATTTTAAACTTTACCACCTGAAAATGTTGGAATATGATGCGTTTACAGACACTGCGTACTCTCATTTTTCGCATTCGAATCACATTATGATATAATCTGCAGATTTCGCGACTCAAATTACAGAGTTTTCCATTATTAATCAGCTTTTATATTTCAAAAAATTTCAATGATATTATGAATTTCAAAATTTTTCCAATTTCTCGCCGATTGCATAAAATTCTTCTCATTCTCGATAAAAAATCGATTCACACATTTTCGTATCCTAAGTAAAAAACTGTTATTCCGAAAAAAGCTTATTTCACTGGACCAATCGGTCATGGTGAGCTTCAACATTACTCTTACAACTATTAAAAAAAAAAAAAAAAAAAAATCAAATCAAATCCCACTTATAGCAACGCGTCAATTGTCATATCAAAAAGCGCATCAACTCTGAGCGCAGAAAATGAGTAAGTGCGTCAGATCTATAAAAATTCATCATCCTCATCTTCATATCTAACGCTATGGAAAAAGTAGTACTTCCTTTTCCACTGCAGTTCTCATTCGACGAACGCACCCTCTTCTAACGTACGTCGTGGGATAAAATAATAAAATAAAATTCGCAACTAGTGGAACAATAATGATGAAATTTTTTCACTAGTTGCGAAATGTACTACTGAGTCTGGAGATATAAAACCCTCTGTAATCTTGGTTTCGCAGTCTTGCCAGGGAATACATAATCCGTCTCCACAAATTTCGGAAATATTCTCGACGTATTGTAATGTTGTATTATAATATATTCTAACCAAAAATAGTGTATTTCGTGTCAAGGATATAAACGAGTGAAAACGAGTGAAAACGCGAGTATGATCCTTGATCGACATGAACGACTGTTATTATCGAACGACTCATCACTTTTAACATAATACCCTGCTGAGTGATTAGCAGGGTTGTGCAATGATATAACATTGCATATCATTGCATTACTATTACAGCTATCAGAATCTTTTAATTATCGTGAATTAGAAATTACAATTCAAAAAATGTTGAGAAAATTCAGGAGTTTTAGAGAAACTTGAAAGATTTTCAACAATTATGTACGACAATTCCGAAATTTTTCAAAAATTTCGAAGAATTTAAAAAATTTTCACGAAATACGCATATTTTCAGAAATGTCAGAAATTTGTGAGAATAACACGATTTATAAATATTTCCGAGAACTTGAACATCAATTTTGGATATTTTAAAAAATTCCGGAAATTTTCAAAAATTTTAACCATTTTCAGAACTTTGGAAAATTTTCAAAAATTCCATAAAATTGAAAAAATTCCAACCCTTTCCACAAATTACATAATTTACAAAAATTTTCAAGAACTTCAATTTGCAACAATTTCGGAAATTTGAAACATTTTAAAAAAACAAAAAAAAAAAAAAAAAAAAAAAAAAAAAAAAAAAAAAAAAAAAAAAATGATTTCCAAAAACTTCAACAATTTCCAACAATTTTGGAGAATTTCGAAAATTCCAAAAAATTTCTAACATATTCAAAAATTTAACAAAATTTTAACAATTTACAAAAATTACAGAATTTCTAGAAATTTTGAAAAGTTGTAAAAATTCCTAAAATTTGCGAAAACTTTCAGAACTTCCGAAATTTCAATCTTAGGCATTAATATGTAATCTTGTACCATTGCTCGTGGCCCAGCAGAGTATTAATTGACGTTTTTGTGTTTTCACGTTATGTTTCCCGGAATAAGCTAAGACAAGAATAATAATATTATTAAGCAAGTATCAAAATAGAGAGCACGTACCGAGTGTGAAAAGATGTCATTTCATACTCGCGGGAACATTATGATAGTATTAGTATGATGTATATCAGTATTTCAGAAAAAGGACACGCTTACGTGTTATTTTACTGAATCATATTCAATATATAATTGAATATATTTTGCGCACGCCCTTCAAGCACGAAATGCTGCGTGCAGTTGCAGAGAGTGTAGCTTTTGCAAAAAAAGAAGTGCGTGCACCTCGACCGTCAAAGTAGGCCATTCTGCCTATTAGTACAGGCAGCATTTGCTTATTATTCATTGCTTATTCACAATACACCATTGAATAATATTTTCATACTCGGTCCGCTCTTTTCATGATTCTCCACTTAATATTATGTTACGCCCTAGTAAACGCGGTGAGTGATTATAACTACTCACTTCTAACTCTGCGAATTTTTATGTGAAAATAGAGTTTCTGATGGAATTTAAAACTTCCGCGGACGTCCCTCGTAGACCCGAGCAACCTAGAAACAACCTGAAAGCAACGTTGACAACAGGCTCATTTTCAACCTCGAAACAACCATGAGCAACTTTGATTTTGAGTTACCTTTCTATGAAAGTAACTTCAAAGCAATCTTTTCAGTTCGGCAAATTTTTAAAGGTTGTAAAAAAATGGTTTTCTCATTTTTGAACAAATTCAAACAGATCAGATACATTTTTAATGATGAGCACGTGACAACGATTCGAGAACGTTTTGAGAAAACCGAATAATTTTTTCACCGAGAAGGGATTTGAACCCGTAATTTTCAAATTAGAAGCCAAAGTTCTCAAACGCTTGTATATCCAACCATTGTGCTCACGGTACGCTTATTTCTATCATAAGCTGGAACAATTCTAAATCCTGATAGGATCCTATCAAATCAAATGTACATCGTTTAACGGTTGCTAATGACCGTCAAAGACTCATTTCAAGATTCCCTTTTTTTTTTTTTTAAGTCAGAGTTTTCTGGCATGAACGTTGCTTTTAAGTTGCTAGCAACCAGAAAGCAACTATATCAAAAGTAAATTCATATTTCTAAAATGTGCATCTACTGGTTGTCACAAATCATGAATGTTTGTTGAGAAACACGATATTCACATTTTTAGAGTTGGTTGATAATTGTACTTGGACGGTTACTTTTGAGTTGCTTAATCCCAAAAACACCGTTATTTTCAAGTTGTTGTCACCTAAGAACAACCTGAACGCACCGTTATTTTTCGGTTGTTTCCAAGTTGAAAACGAGGTCGTTTTTAACGTTGCTTCAAGGTTGCTTTCAAGTTACTTTCGGGTTAAATAACCCAAAAGCAACTTGAAAGCAACCTTAAAGCATGAATGTATGAAAAATTCATTGCATAAAATCCTTTTTTCAGTCATTTGAAAGTCATTCTTCCCTACGAATGTTCTAGTGAAATCATATTAAGTCCGCGGAAGGTTCGAATTCCATCAGAAAACACTATTTTCGCATGAAAAATTGGCAGAGTTAGAAGTGAGTGGTTATAACCACTCACCGCGTTTACTAGAGCATCGTTGATCAATACGCGTCAGCATTTTGGGTAATAAAACGTAAGCATCATCAGGAACGTCATCATTTTAAACAGCTCTGAGATGAGAGACTTTTTTCACGTATGCAGATGACACAAAGTTAAATGAAGTCGCTATGTGATCTCTGCCAGAGGGGCGTTCCTTCAAATTCCGCAGCGTCATGAAGTGTCAGACTTGAGAGGCCAAATAAACCTTGGTTTTGTTGAAAAAGCTACGAAAATTAAGTAAAGGCTAGAGTCGTCTCGGTTGAATGACCGTGTTGTTGTTGAGGCGCGTCGTCGTTTGGTTGTTGAAGTTTTCGTCCTGCGGACAGAGATGAGATGAGATGTTCGGTTGTCATCGATGTGACCGGTCATAATTATAGCTGAACGGCTATCAAAATTTATCAGGTGCAGCGTTTCAAGTCTTCTTATAATACACTTCGAATTCGAAAAGTCAAAGCTTCTGCGATTTTTGAACTTGTTTGAACTTTCAGAACTTTGTTGGACTGAGCATAACTTCAAGATTGAATTTCAACTTCGGACTTGTGTATAAAAATAAGTTTCGATGTGAAGAGTTGGGAGAGAACTTTTTGACGTCAACGTTCGAAATTCGACGTCAGTGATATTTTAGACATTCAGCTTTTACTTCAAAAAATTTACAACTTCCACACGTGTAAACTTGGAAGAATAAATGGAGAATGCAGTGAACCTTTAAAATTTGAAAATTTTAACTTATAATTTTCCGCGCAGTACCGCTTAGCAATTGGTCCGCTTGACCACCGAAGCGGTCAAGTTACCTGCAGTACTATTAAGGTCCGAAAGTTGTTGAAACAAGTTCAAACATCTGAATTCCGCACAACTTTTTTAGTGTCGAAAAAATAGGATATGGTGTAAAATTTTGAGCATATATAGCGCGCTATATAACAATAACGAGGTGAAAAATAGCTGACACGTCGTATACTACTGAAATAGTACGTCTGGTCTAGTCTGGTCAGCCTACTTTAGCACCTGCACTAGTGGCATAATAATGCATCAGCTGTACCTGCGGGATGCGCTCTGTCCTCTCGTCGAAGAAGCCCGGATTGAGGATGATGTTGGGCACGAGCTCAATCACCTCCTGCTCCTCCAGCTGCGCTGCAATTTCGGAACGGAGATTAATCTTCATTAGTCCGGGCCACGGCCCATATTGGCTTCTACCCTCTCCCTTTTTTATCCTTTTTTCTCTCATTTACCATCAGTGTCATTTAATTACGGACACTCTCTAGCTTTGCTACACGCGTTTCAGCGATTCTATAATAATAAAATTAACTCGCTTCGTCTGGTATAGGCCGTGCGGTGATTTACTTCTATAGAGCCATAGAGGGTTTTTTTTAACTCTTGTTCGTTATTTATTGTTTGTTTGAGTGCTCTAGTTCGGCGGAGTCCAGCTGAGTTTCGTAGTTTAGAGGAATAATCATTACGGCTCATAATTATTTTACCATTTTATTTTATATAAATATATTTCATTATTTTTGCTCAAGCTGATTTAATTAGAGTAGTAGGTGGAAATGGAAGAATAACTATATTATACAATTTCTAGTCCCTAGTAACTTTTACCGGATTGAAGAATTCCAAAAATCTTTCCTGTAGCTCGCCACTGCAGAGAATACCACTATAGTATCCCTTAGAGAAAGACGATCTATATTTGACCTATATAAAACCTATAAACGACCTATATGACATATATAGCACCTATAAACACCGCATAATTGAGATATATTTGGCACATTCATGACGTATTTATGACCTATAAACAACATATGTTTGCCATATATGTCATTCCTAAATTTTTTACAAGTAAGCCACATATATCTCACCTCTATCTGGCCTATATTGCGTTTATATATAACCTATATAAAAAAATGCACCCACATATAGGTGAGAGTGTTGCATATAGGTCGTTTGGGGTTTTATATATCTCGTTTATAGGTCATAAATAGGTCGTATATAGGTCATATATATGTGTTTTATATGGCGATTATAGGTTATCTATATAAGTTACATATAGGTCGTTTATAGATCTTATATATGTCGAATATAGGTCATCGTTCTCTAAGGGATCAGGGGCGTATCTACTGAAAATAGCGCCCATGGCAGGGAACTAAATCCATTCCTGCACCCCGCCTCCTCCCCCCCCCACCCAGAATTGCTATAGGGTTCGTGTAGCATGACTGTCTGTGGCTTATAGGGATCTTATAAGTTCCCCATAGATATAAGTTATATATAAGGCTTCTATAGTGAACCTATTGTATGTATTTTTACTGAGGTCCTCAAGTTCGGAAAATGAGCCAATTATACCAAAATAATTGAAGAATTTGATAAACAATATATAGACCAGCCAAAAAAAATCTATGACCACAGCTCCAACTACGAAACTCCAGAAGCCATAAAAAATGAGTAAAAAAGGTTGTGCTCACCTTTTACGTACAAGACCTTCCTATTAGATAAAAAAATATAAGGTCATCAAATATACGTGACATGAATTAAATAAGTGCTGAATTGAATTGGTAGAAAAAAAGCTAACATAACAATTATCGACTTAATGTTGGACAATGAATGAATTAAAGTATATAAGTTTTAGTGTCTATATAAATCCAGATGCCAAAAGCGCTAGCTGCAGATTAGTGGAGATCGATAAAATATTGTCAACTAGGATATATGATGATGATGTACAACAGTATGTGGAGTTGTCGAAGGAGGCTTTGTATTGATAAGCTAAAGATTAGGGCCGTAGATAAGTCATTATTGAAGCCTATTGTATGAGACGACGAAGGTCGATCATCCGACGAGCGATTATTTGCAAAAATGATAGAGACGAGGTATTAGTATATGACATCTATAGACTATAACGAAGTCACCATTCACCCCACGTGCACAAAGTTGGGCCCGGTGTTTAAATTTTGAGTTTTATGATTTATTTACTCAGAAAGTCCGAGAATGTACAAATTTAGCTACTGAGGTTATGTTTAAGTAGGTGTATGTTATCATAATATACTACATTATGTTTGTAGTCAACATTTCAAGTTTCCGGAGTATAATGATAATAATAAAATGAAAAAAGAATAATAAAATGTTTTATGCGCATTTTGCACTCCCCCCCCCCCAGGCTCTTTAATATGTAAGATTCCGTAAGATTTTGCTGAAACCCTACTACCCTTAAATCTCACTTAATATTGAAAATCATGTGAATTATAGCCCATACGAAAACACAATTTCTGAAATTTCTTCAAAGAGAATTTATCCAAATTTCTATAAACTTTTTTTTCTCTCCGGAAATTTATTGTAATTCTGATAGATTTTTACATTTCCTTTTTTTCACTTCGAGCGCTTTTGAAAATTCAGGTGAAATCTCGTAAGTTTTGGAAAATAAGTTACAATCATTTCAGAAGATTTTAATAACTGAATATTCCTAAAAGTCTTTGTGATTCGTAGTTTAAAAATTTAGAAATTTCATAGATTGCTAATTGTTCTTTTGAATTTGACGGAAACTGTTTCGCTGTTCGTCACAGCGATTTTCAAACCTCTGTAGCTCC
>JAPYZK010002937.1:0-18148 GCA_030522785.1 Platygaster equestris | reverse complement strand
CTCAATTTTTGATTAATCGAAAAAAGAAAAAATACGCGTAAATTATTTTTTCATTTTCTACAAAACGGATATAATGGAAGTTGTTGTTTACTTTTGATGCAATGACTATTGTAAATTGACATGGTGATGACCCCACTAAATTCCGAAAATTCGATGTTTTCAGACAAATTACATGATATTGCTACTCAAGTCGAATGTGCACTACGTCTGAACAAGACAAAATTGTGCACCTTTATAAATAAATATAAATGTCATAATCGAAGGTGCTCAAATCGGTTTCTAGATCATCTCATCTATAATTAAGAATACATCCTGGCTGAACTATGCCTAACTTGAAGAATTCCAGCATTCGGCTCTACTAATTCATATCATCTCTACTACGCAATTTAATACATGTATCACGTCTAATTATATAATTTTCAAAAAGGAAAAGGTTTCGTCTCAGATCTAAATTAAAACAAGAGAGCAGAGAAGTTTCCAATTTTCTGACGTTTCACAGAAATCAGAAATCAATCGGAAATCAAGAGACGCGACAGAACATTTTTTATAGCATTCTCACCAGTGGTTAACGTTTCTCAACATTGTCGTAAAGCATGCTTATAAATTTGAAATAAATTTGAAAGTTATCATTCAAGTTACATATTCCATTGTCAGTATGTTATTTTTTTCTTACATCAACGAAAAAAGAAGTGATGTAAATAAAAAAATGTTGAGAAAGTGTTGAAAAAAGTTGTCGAGAATGCTATAAGAATTTGAAGAATCTCTATGGAAAAAAGGTAAATAGAAGCTGCTGCGAAGATAATTATCGGCGATTATTAATTATAATTAATAATCGCCGGAATGTGCAGGGCCTGCAGTGTCGATCGGGCCCAACTTTAATTGCGAGAACATAATATGGGATATGGTACCTGAATAATAAGTAATATGTAAGTAGTATATCTAGAGCATCAGCAGAAACGCGAGGCTTTTAAAGAGACAGAGTAGAAGCACAAGCGCTTGAGTGAAAGTAAAAGATAAGGGGAGTGTACTTACAGGGTACCTTGCACTCGCGGTACAGAAGGTAGCATGTACCCAGGCCTAGGACCAATAGGGTCCCCATGACTATACCTACGGCGGCTACCCAAACTCGGGTGTCAAAGTTTTCCACCCCCGCCAGTAAATGCTTCGCAAGTTCTGCAAAGACAATTTCTCCAATATTCTCTGCGATATCTAATCTTGTGATTAGATATCGCAAGATATCTAATCACAAGATATCTAATCACAACCGACCTTGTCGCATAAGGCCAGTGATAGGAAGAATATTCTGAAAAATATTTTCAGAATATTCTTTATACCATTGGCCTTATAGGACAAGGTCGGAAATTGAGATATTCTAGGAATATTTTCGAGAATATTTCTGGTACATTCCTGGAATATTGTGTGTCCATAGAGGTCGTATCTTTGATTTTCGAGTTTCCGAATTTTCGCTGAAAATTTGTATAACTGTGATTGAACGTATTTGTGATACATTTGCAAAATTTTGAGTCGATTGACTGATTGCGAAAAGAAATATTTAATGTCAAAGTCGACTCCAAATATACAGGAGGTATAGGGCTCAAGACACTATATTCATTATATTGAAAAAACGAGTCCAGATTTTCCAGTAAAAAATACGCGAAAAGAAGCGCCGCACGTTAGCTGAAAGTAAGTGTCAAAATTTTTATGTTTCACTAATTGGTTTTTTAAAAAATCACGCTTGAACGTCAAAAATCGCCGTTTTTGAGAAAAATGACAGCTAGAATGAGTAGATATATCACATAAGCAGACACAACCTCGCGCTCCTATTGGCTCTCATATGGGGAATTGTATTATTGTGATATGCATAGACAGGGGATATATATGGATATATGGTACGAGTACAATCCGGAAAAACTTTTGGAATCGATTGTACCAAAGATACGACCTTAAACACGATGTTGTAGTAATCCTTTCTATATACCAATCCTAGTAAGACTACAATATAATATTATTATTAAGTCGTAATAAACTCGTCAAAAGTCATACTTTTATTTTTAGTCATAAAATACAGTAACAAAACGCAAATTTATCATATTTCTCAAAATCCTCTAAAGTTTCCAACAACAATTTTCCAAAACTTGACAGTTTTGGAAAATTACTGGAAATTCTGTCGCGTGATTCCTGGAAAAAAAAATCTCTTGAAAATGTGAAATCAAATTACTTCCGATACTCTTTAAAAGAACAAGTTTTTCGTAACTCTTGGAGATGGAAAAAATGTCCCAAGATTCGTCAAATGCCTTGAAATCAAACATTTTCTCAAGTCAGAAAGATGTTCTCTTTTCCAAAATTGGAAAAGAGCAACTGCATGAACCTCCAACAGTTGAATTATTTCAAGATGAGAATGATTGAAAAAATTTCCTCCGACTCCGAGTTATCATCAATAAAAATTTTCAAACAAACCGAAAAAGTTAAAAGTTTCGAGTCCGAAAATTGAAAAATCATACGAATTTCGGTAAATTTCCAAGAATCCTCAAAAACTAATCACAAAATTGTAAAAATGCAACGAACTTCGATAGCTGTTAAAGTATTTCAAATTTTTTCCAATTCGACATTGAAAACTTGTTTTCTATCTTCGAGTCAACTCCAAGTCAAATATAATTAAACAAAATCTAAAAAGATAAAGTTAAGATGCGAAAACTCAAAAATCACATGTAATTTCAGAAAAGAAAGTCCAAGATGAGTAACTGTCAAAGACGTTGATAAATTTGAAAATACTCGAAAACCTCCAAATACCTAATTCCTCGATACTATGATGTGTGTGGCCTTCGACTTCGACGATGTCACCTCGGCCAAGTTGATTCGTAGCCCAAACTCGAAACGAATAAGTGGTGTTCGGCTCTAAATGGTACACGTCAATTTGCCTCTAAAAACAAATACCGTCCATACACGTCATGTTTATCACAGCTAAATAACATAAAAACACTGCACATAAACGTGGATCAACAACTCATAAAGTGTGATTATAATACAGTACATAATAATAATAACAACAACAACAACAATGTTATGTTGATAAAAGTTGAGGAATCTAAGGGATATCACATCCAGAGCGATCTAGATGATATTATGCAGTAGTAGGATATATTATGTATAAATAATCTGTAAATTGCTTAACGACATCAAAGTTGAATGTCGCAGGTAAATAGTTGATTAATTGAATTCCTTACAGAATTTGGCGGAATATGATTTGGAATAATTGGTTTCCATTCCTCGGGTTCCTCTCCAGGAAGCGCTTTTAAGCGGTATTGCGCTGTGAAATCGATGATGGGGTATCCCCCGGTCTCTCCCACCTCCCACAGAATATTGGCCAAGATCGTCGAGGGCTTCACCCAGACGTTGTGCAAGGCCGAAGGAGGAGCTGAAACCACGTTTCAACATGTAAGCCCATTGCAGCTAGCAGGCCGCTGATACAGGCGAATCCATAATAATCAATTCAGGATGATGACATTTTGAAAATAATTGGGGATTGAATTTCAACATTTTCGAATTTGATGGATATTTTTGTAGTCCGCGATCATACACGGCCTAGCTGCAGGCGTGGGCATCGCATAAAAACGGTCGACGAAAGTTTGTTTGCTAAAACAAACACAAAAACACTGGCCTTTGTTATGATGCATAACGACGCATCATTAGGAGCTTAAACGAATTTTATTAATAATTATACTTATAATGTTATGGAACACATGTTCTGCACGCCAATATGTTCAAAGTGAGTTTTCTCACTTAGTTCGGCCTGCAAGCAAGCCTACATGCAATATTTGGTCGGGGCATATTATATTGATGATATTAATATTACTTCTGATGTCAACATGAAGCCTGGTTTTGACAGCGTCCGCGTCGTCGTCTAGGGTGCAGGAGTAGTTACCCGCGTCGAGGGCGCTGACGTTCACTAGGAGCAGGGAGCCGTCGGGCCGGACTTTTGCCCGGGCGATTTGGGCGTCCTCGCGGCCCTCCCTGACCCACATAACCCCGGACATCTGGCCCGATTCGGGCAGCGCATCCTCGCTGCTGCAAGCCAGGGTCAGATTTTCACCCACGTCGACCTCCACGTGGCGCACCGGCACGACGCCTAGTGCTTTCTGCCATCCCGCTGCTGCTACAACATTTTACGTATTGTGGGATTACATATCATAGTCCGCGCTTTTTTTACATATTTCATCCATTGATCCATTCCATGCGATTTCGAATGTTTTTCGAATGTTGCGTTTATTAGGAGGCATTGTTTTTCTCTTCCCTGATGATGCATCAGGATAGTAATTACAGTCCAGACTCGTTTATCGGAACGCCAAAGACTCGTTTATCAGAACGAGCGATCTTTCTCCTTTCCCCCACCATTGATAGCCACACGAAGCGTCAACCACTTAGAATTGTGATCTCGATCGCTGTTGGGTCGAAGGACCAATCAAACGCTATCTCTGAGACTAGCGGCGGGAGCCCCTACAGAGTTTCGATAAACGAGACCATTCAATCGAGGGTTGTTCCGATAAACGAGTCCGGACTGTAACTCTAATCATCGCTAGAAGTAGATGTTTGACAAATTTTGAAGAACAGTTATTCAACGTACACCTAGCTACTTACAAACACAGCTAGATGTAATTATCATTCCACTTCATTAATGGAACAATCCTAATCGTGATGATTATATTTTTCAGAGTTGCCAATTTTGTACAACAGTGTTTTTAGTTTTTTACGCGACTCTAACCTCAAAAGTGGTACTTCAAAGGTCTCTTTAGGTCCTCGTCGCGTAAAATACAGTACCGCCCATTCGGGCAAAAGCTGATTTTACCGAAACGATTACAGTCCTCGGCTTCGCCTCGGACTGCAACCCTTCGTTTCGCAAAATCAGCATTACTCCAAATGGGCGGTAATGTACTATTTCTAAATAGCGCACTGTAATTTCGTACATGAAATTGACAATATTTTTTACTACACTCATTATAAAAATAATTCACTGATGAAAAAAGCGGTTGACAAATAGTGCAGGTGAACGACAAACTAAATTAAGTTTCTTCAGACGAAAGTTGAAATTTCATAATCATAATTAATTGATATTAGGAGAATATTTAACTTTTAACTTGATCCCAATAATTAATTGCAACACAGTTTCTGAAGATTTCGTTATTTCTAGTGCAAAACTTGCGAGGAATTTGGAATAAGTCCACTCTATCGTATAAAACATCCTATTTTCCCATGAATTTCAATTTCTTCAATCGCATTTTCTACTTCCTCTGAAGTTGAAAAAAAAAAATTTTTTTTTTAAACGAAAAAACTTATCATTTCGGAAAAACCGATGCAATCGAACAATTAAGATAAAATCGTGTCGGAGAGGAAATACGAGCTTCGTAGTCACATTAATCCAGCGGCAGAGTGATTGCGCAATGGAAAGGAATAATTATTTATCGGAGTACACGATACTCGATGATTTTATGTAATTTTCTGAAGCTTCCATTGTGTTTGGCCATGATGCCCGCGGCACTGACTCGATTCAATGACATAATAACGCGCTTTCATTGTTCTCTCTATCTCCCTCTCTCTCTTTTGGGTCAGCGAATATGCATCTGCACGTCATGAATTTATGGCTGGTCAGGGTAATTTTCCTGATTTTCCTCCGGCACAATAGGCACGATTTACCTGATTCTCTTTTTCGCGGATGTTGCAGCGAATTGACTTTAAACAGATTTTGCGTCGTCGTCTTTTCATTCCATTCAACTCTTCCTGAATTGATTGAATAACTGAATTTACTCAAACTTTTCAGAAATGTGTGCAGGCTATTTTGAAAAAACTTGTATATTTTATGGGACACACGGCGGTAGATACAAGTATAACATCAGTGTTCAGAGCAATTATTATGAAACTTTTCTTTCATAATGAATTGCTTGTTTTGGAAGTTACGAAACCTTGTAGAACCTTCATGTTTCAATTTTTACAATGTTGAAACATAGAGCTGGTTTTGGGAAATTTCGAAATTCTGAATATTTCGGAAATCGCAAAAATTGTGTGAATTTTAATACTTTTGGAATTTTAGAAAATTTGAATATTTTGATAATTTCGAAATTTTTGAAAATTATTTTCCAAATTCTGCAGTTGATTTTGGAAGTTTCGTTAATTTCAAGTATCCCAACAATAGCGAACAACTTGAAAACTCAAAAAATTCTGAGGTAGGTTTGAAAATTTTTGAAAATTGAAAATATATTCACAAGTTTCCGAATTTCCGAGGTTTAAAAAATTTTGAAAATTCTCAGAATCTGTCACAATGTTGAAAAATGTTTAAATACCGAAATTTCGTATGTACCTATTCTATCATTTTTATTCCGTTCGCTCGCGAACATTTTCTACTTCACCTATATATTACTTATGTATAACTTATTGGTGCACGAAGTGTTTCACTTCAAAATGCATATAGGTATTTTTGAATATTTTCACTGATATGTACGAATTTTCCAAAGACTTTGCGATTAGACATTTTTTGAAGATTTCTAAAAGCTCTGATGGCTTTAAGAAATGGTTTGTTATTTCTCGAACCTTTCGCCATTTTCGTGAATTGATGAATTTCGACCTGATTAACATCATAATATCATCTAATGCCGCATTCATTTAACGTGTACTGTACAGTATGGATAAAATTTGTCCTAACACTTGAAAGTATTGAATACATCATACTCCATTTATTAATATCCTAAAATGTGTTACCAATAAGTGCAATGCATAATAATGAACTCAACGAAAACCAAAATAATCCTTACGAAGACTTTAAATAACACGCCGTCTGTAAAAAATAACAGCACACAAGTTTTCAAGTCCGCGAAATTAGATCGGAAAGCAGCCGGACGTTCGGTAATGTTCTACTACTAAGGTGAATCATAACACATGCACCCACACGCGGCGAGTGCAATAATACAGGACGAGCGCATTGATCGGTTCGAAAGAGAGCGACACCGCGGATCCTGCTTATATTCCTTGCGTGAAGTGCACTCACCCGCGAGAAGAAACAGCAGTAAGACCGCTCCGTATCCCAGCATTTTCCCATATTAGCCCGCGCTGCGGCGAACGGACACTTTCATTTCCGCGGCGCTATTTCGAAGTAGCTCGCGCACGAAAGCACACGCAATAGTCTCGCGAGCCAGCTATCAAACGCGCATGCATCTTCTGCACGGTCCGCGGAGGAACACCGCCCGATCATTTTATCGAGTCGGCAGCAGTGCTGCCACTTTACCCTTTGAACTCTCGCATGCGCAGCAGGATGCGAGCGGATTCGATGTGCGCTTGTGCGAGAGTTAACCATAATGGGCCGAACACAATACAAGAGGATAGTGTACTTTCCTGTACCACGTAATATAGTCGGCGTGACACCGACTATATTATATCTATAGGATAGTACACTATCCTCCTTCTATTATGTTCGGCCTCTAATAATATAATGAGGCTGTTTGCAGATAGCTCGAGATAGAATTCCTATAGAGAGTTTGGCTATCTGGCGCAACTGTCTGATTGGCTGGATCCAAAGCTTGACCCAAAATGGCGGCTCCAATAGGAAGAAACGATTGTATGTACGTGACGAATGTATATGTGTGTACCGCCGCCATTTTGGGTCAAGCGATCGACACGTATACACTAACACACTGCAGATGGCCAGACTCTCTATTTACAGGAACTGTAGCTTGAGCCTGTCAACTTGCCGACTGCAGCTGGTAAATTTTCTGACTGTCCAGCAGAATTATACATATGTGTATAACGTTCATATATGAATTATTTTATGATGTGGCCTGGCCGTCTCTAGCAACCTCTAGCACCAGAACTGCAAATTTACCTGTACCAGCAATGTTACCATTATTTAGAATTTTGCGTAGTTTATTCAAAATTTTTTCTCCTTTCAGCAGTGTCGTAAGTTTACTCGTGCGTGTGGAAAGTTTTCGAAAACTTGACTATTCGCGGCGGTAATTCGAATTTACAAAAGTGCGAACAGCTACTGGAGAAGTTATATGGTAATAAATAGTCATCAGTAACTTAATTTATACACGTGTACCCCCCCTTTAGTTATATTATTATTATGTACCCGGATATATGCTACTGCAGTACTGTGATGCGTGATTTTGATGTTCTTTTTAGACTTACTTACTGCTATATAGCTATAATTATAGTGAAAAATGTATGTATTATTATCACTTCTTTTAAATTTGGTATGTGATATTATATATATTTACATGCAGTGTCCCTCTCTATATAGCTGCAGGCAACACGTTTATTATTTGAAATTTCAGAAATCTTTTGATTTATATCTTAAAAATGTACGTTGCAATCAACACACATCCAAAAAAGTTGGTAATTGAACAATTTGCGATTGACTCAAAGTTTTAATGTATATGATCCATATAATCCATTAAAATATTAGAATGTTCGCATCTATAGTGAAATTTGCAAATTTGTTCTAAGACTGAAAAAGTCACACAATTTTGCAAGAATCACGTATATTTTCTATGTTTTCTAGACATTATGTAATTTTGCCAAATGTTTGAAAAATTTTCAAGTTTCGAAATGGATCAACACTACACGGAGCTATTATATTATTATAATATGGGGAGTGAACTGAAAAGTGCAGTTTGCGAGTAACATTTGCGGGCGAGCAACATGTGTCGACATCATACTTCGTCGAAGAGAACCGCGCATCTCGAACGCGTTTCTAACGTGTGCTAAAATGCGTTTTTTCCGAAGGCGTTAAAAAATGTGTTTGAAACACGTTTTTTTTTTCTCTACTCTAACCTCAAAATTGGTTCTTTGAGTGTATTTTTCGGCCATCATGAAGAAAAATACTGTGTTGCGCACGCTGGCAATTGTTGATTTTGACGAAATGATTGCGACACTCGCTTTCGACTTGTGCCACAACCATTCATTTCGTCAAAATCATCAATGCCAGCTTGCACAACAATGTACTATTTTTTCACGGGATGAATTTAATATTTCTCCGTTCACACTACTGGTCTAACCTAACCAATCTATCAAATCCCAATGCTTAAATGACTTAATATACAATTTTAAGTCTCGCATTTCTTCGATGATTTTTTTTCATCGTCCTCGTAGTAGCTAGTTAGCGTGGAAAGTTACCCTTGAACGAATCTATAACTAGCGCAATAATCTGCAGTCGGGTGACTTGATAGATGCTCTTCAAAGAAAGAGCGCGCGCGATCGAACTTTGAAAAAGAGAGGCGAGAATAAGGCTATTGAAAGCGATAACGCTGATGCTATTACGACATTGCATTCATTTGCAGTCGGTCTTTTATTGTGCGCGCTTTTCTGCGAGAGTTTTCTACTGACAACAACACTCCTGGATAATAATAATAGTTATTGCTAGCAAACATGGCTCAAAATAATCTCACCGCTGTTTTGTACGGAATCAACGACATTCGCCTGGTGAGTGTCGAAAAATATAATATTAGAATATGATTGTGCTTCTCAGATGTGTCAGCCGGAATATCTTGGGGTCATGGTCATTCGAGCTGATTATACCGTCACTGCATGACGGTCAGGGTTTTACATTTTTATAAGTAACGTTAATGACGGCTGTGTAAAATTTCTTCGGCGGAAATTGCATGTGTTGATGGGGGCGTAAGGGAGCAGAAAATGTTTTCCATTGTTCAAATGATGGTTTCGAAAAATAACAAATTTAAGAAATTTCATACGAAACTTTTGTGTTTTCCAGAGTGACGATCTGTACATTTCCGAATCGTAGTTATCAATCAGGGTGAATTTATTATAATTTTAGATGTTTTTTTGAGCATGCAAATTTCGACGTTTCGATTTGTCAGTCTTAGAAGCAGCTGTAGAAATTGCGAAAATTTTCAATAATTAATGAGCACAAGTTTCCAAACTGGTTATTGCATCATGAATAAGCCGTTCAATATTTAAGACTCACAATCAGAATACAAACTTGTGCATTTTTCCATTTTTCGACACTGTTATGTATGTTGGAATAATTTTCGAGTAAAAATTTTTAAACATCTAAAAATGCAAGAGTCCGATGCAAAATCGTTAAATTCGCCTAGTAATCATTTTGCTCAATCGAAAATATCTAAATACGTACTCGAAAGCTTGAAACGTGTTGATTTGGAAAAATTGAGAAAAATTGATAGCTCGGATGATCAGTGTACATATCTTTCGAATTTTCTGAAATAATTATATTTATCTTTGAAAATAGTCCATACCTGAATTTCTATATACTATACGTATGTACATGCGGGATCTTCTCGCTTAACATCAGTAGCTCCAGTTTAAAAATAGCCCGAAGGAAAAGGTTTGAATCACATTCCTGGCAGAATATTTGTGCAAATTTCGTGCAAATCTTGCACAAACTCCAGTGAAAGGCGTTTGCACGAAATGTTTGAACAAATAATATGCAGACGCGCATCGATCTAATACTACATGATGAAAATTTGCGCCATCTTCGTGTGGACTACTCTGCACTCGTTTGCACGAAATTTGCAGAAATAATTTTCTGCACACACTCTCATATCAGGGCAGTTTTTAACCTATTTTAAACATTTTTCCTCCTTTATTTTCAGGAAAATTGGCCAGAAGATGGACCTGGAGATGAAGGCAAGTTTTGTGATGAAATTAGTATATTATTTTACGATTTCACCGCATCAAGTAGGAAAATTCAATGATGATGAAAGAACGAATTATGATTTACAAGCGAAGAAGAACCGACATTCAGATATTTTTTACTCCGAAGTGATAAACAATATTCTTTTCCATCGTGCTAGAAGATAGCAATGCAATTTCGATGCAATAATTCTGATCATATCTAGCTCATAACTATGACGTTGGCAATTAACTTCGACACTCGAAAACGCAATATACTACAATTAAAATGGCTCTAATCTGTGCAATGAAATGAAGACTCGGATGTGAACATTCAGGATTGAAAAGCCCATGTTCAACAGAATGACATAATTCATGAATTTTGAAAAGGAACAAATATAATTATACATAAAATTTATAAACTATTTCTTTCTATTACAGGTCCTATAAAATAGGACATGCAGGTCTTATTGCATTCTTATGGGGATCTTATTTATATTGTTTTAAAAGGTATACAATAGCGATATATTATTATATTCTGTGACCTACTGCATCAGGGATATTATATGTATAGTATACGATCAACAAGGTCATGGTGGTCCTATAGCTAGTGGCCCTATAGTATGTTTTTATACTACGCTTGATAATTATAACTCATCTGAACCTCATAAAAATTCAAAAAACCTGATGAGGATCATTCATCACAGTTACAAAAGATGCGAACAGTTGTTAGGATTAATTTTTGATCCACAGAAGTTGTACTAAAAATGGCCTGCGTCGGAATTTGTGGCTCCGATGTTCATTACCTCGTTCATGGCAGAATTGACAAATTCATCGTCGAGAAACCAATGATCATCGGTCATGAATCTGCTGGAACTGTCGTTCAAGTCGGAAAAAAAGTAACCCACTTAAAGGCAAGACAAAGGGAATTATTTTTCATTCAACACCCGCGAGGAATTATTATTATGTTATTTTGGGGCTCTGACGATGATGCTGAGAGTGGGAGAAGTAATGAATAATCACCTGATTGTTGCCGACGCACTTATACAGCGTAGGAGAAACATCTCAGCAATCAAATAATTGTGCTGCAGGGGGAAGTGTATTAATTTCTCCCACAATTGTTAGTTTACTTATTCTTCCACGTCAGTTTAGTTCGCTTAATTCTCCCACGCAGTTGAGTATTTGGTTGAGTATTAGTATATTGTGTGACTAGTGGGAGAAAGAGAAGATTCCTCGAGCATGGAGATTGCCTCACGAGCGTAGCAAGTGTGGCAACACGCGAGTGGAATCTCCGCTTTCGACCAATAGTCGCACACCATATTTTATTCAACAACCGCGAGAAATATGTGATTTCACGGCCCTGCTGAGAGGGGGGGGGGGTAAATAATGGGTTACCTGATTGATTGACGCAACAATCGCCCTTAGAGCTTTACTACGTACTTTAGGGAGTTAAAAACTAATTATCCCTTTCGTTGCTTTGATTTTCATCGGGATTGATTATGACTGTATCCGACACTCTTGTAAACAGAAACAAAAACATTGCAGCAATACACAGTCTTGTAATCCCTCCTATCGTTTTGCCTTCTGCAATAATTCTGCAATATGATGGGAGGAAGAAAATGAAGAGTACTCGCGTTAACTCAGCTCCCTGCAGCTAACTATCTATCAGTAACCTCTCGCGCGTGGACGGCCCTTTGACCTGTGATTTCGCCCTTCGTTTTACAACATCAAGCTACTGGCAGTAATAATTATTATCTGCAGGTTGGAGATCGCGTCGCCATCGAGCCTGGCGTACCCTGCAGGATCTGCAAGTGTTGTAAAGAAGGAGACTACCATCTCTGCAAGGACATGCAATTTTTAGCGACCCCGCCAGTTCATGGGAGTCTGAGACATTATCACAAACATGCGGCGGACTTTTGTTTCAAGTTGGTGCCTCGTTAAATTTTGTGAAAAATTATTGTCGATTGAACGCATCATCATTTGAGAATTTACACTGCACCGTGGAAACAACTTTGTTGTTTTTACAGAAATCATAATATGTATAGATTTCACAAATAGTGTAATAATACGAATTTTATAACGAATGTGAATTTTATATCGAATGTGAAATGTGCAGTTTCTGAAATTAACAATAATAAAATTGCTAAGAGATCGAGAGATTACGTGTAGTAGAAAATTCCACTGCATTGATTATTATTGTCATTTTACTTTAGGTTGCCGGACGATGTTTCACTCGAAGAAGGCGCTCTTCTGGAGCCATTGTCGGTGGGGGTACACGCTTGCAAAAAAGGAAAGGTCAAATTCACCTCAAAAGTTTTGATTCTGGGAGCAGGTCCCATTGGCCTTGTAACTACATTAGTTGCTAAAGCTATTGGCGCCAGCAAAATTGTCATCACAGGTAAAATTACGTAAAAATTGATTATTGTGCGCAGTTACGCATAGGGATAAACGAAAAAAATATACTTCATCATGCCAAATTCTTTAAAAAAGGATAGCCACGATATTAATTTAAATTGTGTCCTTCGTAGCGTGAAAATAATATTTCACAACAGAAAATTTTTATATAAGTATAGATATATTTTAAAAGTTGCTGGATTATGTGATGTAGATTATTTTTTTAATTGCCAGCGAGACATTATTTTTTGATTCCGAAAGTTTTCTTGTTCATCTTAGATTTGGTCCAGTCAAGATTGGACCTTGCGAAAAAATTAGGAGCTCACGACTCAGTGTTGATCGAACCAGGAATGTCCGTCGAAAAATCTGTCGAAAAAATCATCGCAACTTTCGGTTGCGAACCTGATAAAATCATTGAGGTTTCCGGTGCGGAGTTTTCGATGAAAGTTGCAATTGGCGTAAGTTCCGTCTACTATAATACGTGCAAGTATAATGAATATCTTAATTGTTATCTTTTAATTTCTGTTATCACGTTGTGAAATTTAGCGTACTCATCCGGAGTGTTTATCCAGCTCAGTGACATTGATTGACAAGTTGTAAAAATTCAAAGAAATGGTACATTTCGCAACTAGTGTGATAATAAGTTATTGATAAATGTAAGTTTTGGAAAACACAAGAGGTAGAAAATTTTTTTCACATTGCGAATTATCGCATTTTAATCAGTTCCGGAATTCACGAGCTATCACTCTAAAAACGAGGCGGTATATGGGAAAGGAGGGTTGTTCGAGAAATAACGACAGTGATGGGCAAATGACGCGCTTTTTCCATGCGCGCGCGTGCGCGGTGTCGGATCGGATAATAATAGTACATTCCAAAAGAAGTTGAATAATCGTTTTTTCTTAACTCTAATAACATCAACATTGGTACTTTGAACATGTAATTCACAATTAACTACTCGTTAATAAAAGTACCGTGTTCCACACTCAGAAAACGTCGTCTGCAATTTCGACAAAAACGATTGCAACATATTCGCATTGCAACATTTCCTGATTGTTCAACCATGATTATTGCGCCAATAATTAATCAATATAATTATAATTTACCATGTCATGTAATTACACTAGTTGCGAAATGTATTTATTTATTATTATCCCGGCCCTGCGGGAAAAGTGTGTCCGAATAATAGCATCAACTGTAGCTAGTTGTGAAAAAAGTACACTGCACTTTTTCTACTTTATGTAGGGTAACATAGTCTGAAATTTCAGGCGATCGCCAATGGTGGAACCATTGTAATGGTGGGAATGGGAAAACCTGAAATGACCGCGCCCTTGATCTCTATGATCCCGAAAGAAGCCACTCTCGTAGGATCTTTCAGATACTGCAATGAGTAAGTTTCTTCGTCTGCAGTTCACCCATTTTTATTTACAAAATCGGTTATTATTTTTTGATGAGATGTAAATTTTTCATCAAATTTTGTAGTTACGCTGCTGCACTAGACCTTGTTGCTACCAAAAAAGTCAACGTCACTCCTCTCATCACGCATAACTACACAATCGAAGAAGTGGTCAAAGCTTTTGAAACTGCAAAAGATCCGACCAGCAATGCTGTCAAAGTCATGATTCATGCTGGTTCTAAAACGTAGCTCCCCTACTATAATTTATTATCATAATATAGGGATTGGCATTTTGGCTGACTTTGTCTAAATGTGTTCGCCCGGGATATAAATATTTGTTTCTCAAACAGTGACATTTTAAGATTTATTTCTAACTACATCAAATCCACACGCATTTTGATATACAAGTTTCCAAACAGTTTCGATTTCAAAATATTGAAGTTTCTCATTTTAATATACCAAGAATTTGAAATAAGATACTTGGACAGTTAAAAAAAAATTCGTTTCAACTTTTTTCAATTTTATAATGATTAAAATATGCTAAATTTTACCATGTACGCCCGTGTCTTCAGAAATTCGCCCTATTGAATTTAAAAAAAATCTTATTTGGTTGAGAGGCGTTGCGCACACGCGTTCTACCTTACCGGTTGAGTTTTACAGTCATGCACAACATGACAGTACATGACTACATATGCGAAACTGAGAGTAGAGGGACAGCAGCAGCAATAAATGTGTGGTGTGCACTGTGCAAAACAAGAAGAGTGATTGCGCGAGAATAATGAATTGACGGTCGAGTAATTGCATGCAATTGACACTCGCATGTGCGCGCATCCGTTCAGTGACCATGACAAGTGCAATCACCTGAAAAAATGATACTCGCGGGAACTTGTTCATCGACATTGGGTTTGTTTACAAACCTGCATCAATGGTAGTGGTACGTACGATGTATATATATATATATATATATATATATTTATATTTATATATATATATATGCGTCCGGTGTACGCACTAGACGTGCCTACGACATGTCAATATCAGTCAATATATTGCATGCAGTATATCTAATCTGTATTAGCAGACGGAGCAGACGCTTTTTCCTGCTCTGACGCTTCCTCGCATTTTAATCGATCATCGGCCATCCTATCATTTCATTGCGTATACATACATAGATATTAAGAGATTTTCCATATTTTTGATAAAAAAAACATCTTGAGTTATAGTAATTTTGGGAAAAAAAAAGAAAAAAATTACTATCATTTATGAGCGAGAAAAATTTTAGATTTTCATAATTATGATGGAATCAGCAGATTCGCGTAATAACAAATGAGCAAATTTTCAAAATTCCTGATTATAGGGAGGAGACTGCATGGGAACTAGGTTTGATCCTAATTTCATAAAAATGGCTACAACAATTATTGTAATTACAAACACTGAAAAAGAAAAAAATATTTTTTATACATGCAATATTGCTTTCATACGTATTACTGAAGGCTACTGAATTTTTGCGAATTTTTAACAATATTCAGTAAATATGTAATCCTAATGATTCTAGTTTTTGTGAAAACCATAATAAAAAATTTGGTCAGTTTTCTAAGTTTTACAGAATGTGCATTTTTTGTATAGTGGTTTTATAAAAATTGCATACAATAGAACATTATGTAACGAGGAGTGGAAATATGATGCTATTTCACGACACGGCAGTTTTGGCGGCCGAGTCGAAGTTCGAGGCCGCAAAGTGAAATAGCATCCGCTCCGAGTTGCATATACAGCTGGATCTCGATAGAGCGTTATTCGATAAAGCGCGCTCCAATTTACCGTGAAGATCTCGGCATCGATAAGGCTCCGAGTTTCACAGCAGGGAGCGAATTCCAGAAGCCTGAAAAGTCATTAATGCTTTGTCATTTTTGGGTTTGGGTCCCTCGAGGTTTCTATCTGATGGTGTTTCTGCCCGTCATCGCTCTCTCGATACAGCGTAATTTTTACTGAAGACCCCCGGGACGAGCGCTCTAGCGAGATCCAGCTGTAGTACTTTTTCTGAAATTTGCCGATAATATAATTGGCGCTTATCGTGCCGAAAAAGTGGGCCGGAGATGGCTATTTCCCGAATCGGTGCACTGCTGCCTCGATACTCTTTCGCTACACTCTCGACTGTAGCGGAGCGAAATGAAATCCATTTCACTTCGCTGTCATTCACCTTTCGGAAAAGAGACATTTCCGCCCCGCTTTCGAGGTGCGAAAAGTGCCAATTATCGGCAAATTTTCGAAAAAAAACACCAATTTTTTTTATAAACCACTTTTTAAAAAATTTTCAGCAAAAATATGAAAAAAATGTTCTAACCTTTATTAGATCATTTTGCTCATGTAAAGTATACCATTTTCATCAGATGACGAGGGGCCATACTTGAATTTACGACGTTTTCTGTCGATTTTTGACACCCCCCCCCCCCCTTTCCCCACTATGTAAGATTTCGTAAGATCTTTTTGGGAATTTTTGGAAATCGAAAGATCAGTTTTAGCTATTCATAAAAACGGATCGAGGAATTGGTTATATTCTTGAAAGAGTTTCCGTGCATATTAGTTGCGAGAAATTTGCAAACGTCTTTATTAGGGTGGTTCTTATTGATACTGCTTTGTTTAAATAATCAATATATTAAATTACGCACCCCCTTCAAAGTTACGTACGGAAGGCAGAATTTGAGCCAAATCAATGCCTAACATTACATAATTATTAACCAGTTGTGCCGTAAGTAAGATGAAGTTGGGCAAAATCACATATTTCTGATAGTTACAACGGAATCATCGTTGTATAATAGGAAAAATCCGAAATGAGGGTAATGATGAATGAGCGCATTGTTTTCATTGAAATTGCTCGTGAATGCAGAAGTTTCTCGAATGCGCGAGGCCGATTTAATTTTACTCTTTGGTATTTTCCCCTCAGGTTTTTCGAGTTTTCTAGATCATGGCCTAGAACTGGGCCATTGATTATTCAAAAAGTGTCCGGATGATGCAGCTCCCTTAAGGATGTTTTAATTGAAATTTAGTTATTTAGTCGAGTTGAATTATTTATTTCAGTTGTAATCTAAGTTGAGATGAAAACGAGTGTTCTTTTTTTCTTATTGAAAAAATCCCCGAAATCGGAAACTCTTTCATTTAAAGTTTAATTGTGTCATATATCACGCTAGTTTGCTGTGACGTCACAGTTCGAGCGATTCGAGTGACGTCACGTGCGCGAATAAACGCGTGACGTCAGCGCGAGCCCCTGCAGCGATCGATCACATTAAGGTACGACAGTGGACTTAATTTTTGTTGCTTAACAGCTGTGCCGCTCACTTTTAAATTTTTATGAACATTTCCGAAGTCTTTGTGAATTTCAGTATTTCTTCAAACATTACGTGTTCTCATGTGTGGAAATTTTATAAGATTAGGACTCATGAGATCGTCCTAAAAAAACCGTATGACAAAAGAACTTGTTTGAAGACAATTTTTCAAAACAATTTTTTTTTCTTTTTTTTTTATTCAGGATTTAAAAATTGAGCTGTAAAAAAAAATGTTTATTCAACGCCCGTGAGAAATATGTTATTTCGTGGCCCTGTTGAGAGTGGACGAAATAATCGATTACCTGATTGTTGCCGTATGGCATGCGAGTGATGAACTCTTTCGCCCACTAGTGGGCGAATAAGCTGTTCGCCCACGCTCATCTTAACGACCTATAGCTATTTACTCACTCAC